>PVLD010006849.1:0-96758 GCA_004027595.1 Dinomys branickii | reverse complement strand
TGATATATGTGCACCCATGTTTATAGCAGCACAATTTGTAATAGCTAAAATGTGGAAGCAACCCAAGTGCCCATCCACAGAAGACTGGATTAAAAAATTGTGGCACTTTTATATAATGGAATATTATTCAGCTATAAAGAAAGACAATTTTGGGAACTTTGTAGGCAAGTGGACAAAACTGGAGTCCATACTCATAAGTTAAATAAATCAGCGATACATGTGCAGACAACGTATTATACTTTGATATTAATAAAGCCTCCTCAGCCTTTTGTTACAGCTACAGTAGCACATATTTTACATTGTTTTATATTTAACTATTTGTGTCTTTGTATTAGTGACCGTTGGTCTTTTTTTTTTTAAGTCATTCTGATGTTTTGGGGAAGCCTGGTAATTTTCAGAGTTATTATAGACAAGGTCAGTTTTAAATGTAGCATCTCACTGTACCCTCACTTTGTTCTAGTTCTCCTTTGTATCCTTTATCTTCCATCTTCTAAGAACTTTTGATGATTCAAAATCTCTTTTTTGGCTTATTAGATCTTGTGATTACATCAGAGTTTACCATCTACAACACATATTTATTTAACTTATTACAGTCTCATTCAAGTAATATGTTCTACTAATCTCTGGCTGACTGATTTCTGATTATTGTTCCTTGGGTCAGTATTCTTCATGTTCCTCATGCATGGCGTCCACTGGATCTGCAGGCTCATACTTTCTATCAAATTTGGACCTTTTGGCCGTTACCTTTCCAAATACTTTTTCTGAACTGTCATCTGGAGACTCCGATTTCATATTAGCTGACTTGAAGTTCTAGTTCACTGATGGTCTATTCATTTTTTTTGTATTTCATTTTGCATAACTCCTGTCATACATTGTCAAGGTGGTTAATCTTCTACAGTGTCTGCTCTTAAACCTGTTCACTGTTTTTCACTCGGCACTGGAATCTGCATCTCAAGAAGCTTGATACAGGTCTTCTTGGATGTTTTTCTGCTGGGAGGCTGCAGTTCAAATCCAAGCCCCCTCACGTGAGCGGTGAACACTCCACACCCGAACTTTACCCCCGCCCATATCTTTTTGCTTTTTAAATCTTTTAGAGCTTAAATAGTGCTCTACTTCTTCAGACCCATAGTTAACCGACAACTAGTTTGTCAGTTAATTCTTTTATGTAACATTTCCTGGTGTGTTTCTATTGACTTTCTCATTCTAGATTACATCTTTTGTTTTGTATGCCTAAAAATTTATAATCGGATGTATTACTGAATTTTACTTTGTTGGGTTTTTACAGTCTTATATTCTTGAACTTTGGTGCTGGGAACCAGGTAAGCTGTTTGGAAGTAGTTTGTTTTCTTTGAAGCTTGCACTTAAGCTGTTGGGTGTGAAAACCAACCTTAACCTAGGACTAATTTTGTCCCATTACAAATACAACGTAGCTGGAGTCTGATGTATACAGGTGATGACATCAGCGAAGATGGATCTCCTCAAGCAGAATCAAGTTTGCAAGCACTGGCTGTCTCTTCCTCCTCTGAGATTTTGTTTCATTCAGGCTGCAAGCCTACTGGACAATGCTGCCCACATTCAGAGCAGGTCTAGCCCCATCAGTTTGCTGGCTTACATGCCAACTGTTTCTGGAAACACTCCCACAGACATACTGGAAATGTGCTTTCCAAGTTACCCAGGTGTCTCTCAATCTAAGTTGACAATCAAGATTAACTATCATAACTACTATGTTTCTTTTCATTTTAGTATTTACTCATTGTGGTGGACTGACAACTGGTGGTGAACTTGTAACATAGCTGAACTTAATAAGCCTGGTGCTAGGTATGGGAGGTGCATCTGAGGGTTGCTGCCAGTAGCAGAAGAGGCAGAACTGGAAAAGAGCTGGTAGAAGCTATTGGGAGCCTGGTGGAAGCAGAAAGAAGCTGTTAGGAGCTGTTGGTTCTCTTGGAGGAGTTTGTCATAATGGCTTTCTTGATGAACTCAGCTATTTCCATCCTCCAAGGAGCTCGGGACCTTGTTGGTGAGAAACGCTTCAGTTCACTTTAGGGGAACTCTGGTCCTCACTTTGAGCATCGCTTCCTTGCTCCCAAGGGGAAGATGGTGCACTGCTCGGTCTCCTGGAGAAACTTGTCACGTTGGCTTTGATAGGAACTCAACTTTCCTCATCATCAGAGGAGCTTGGAACCTCACTGTTGCTGAGGATGGCTGTGGTGCCTTTCAGAGGAGCTCTGGTTCTTACTTTGAGCATCGTTTCCTGGCTCCAGTGCAGATCCCTCAGCCCGCTAGCACAGATCCTTCATCCTGCTGGCGCGGACTTCCTAGATTCCACCACTGACCTTTGGCCTTCCCAGTGCAGAACCATGAAACAGGCTGGCATGAGACATTGTCATGGGCTCTAGACCTCCAGTTGGACTCATGAGAGGCATTGTTACGAGCTCTATGTCTTCAGCTGAACTCATGCAGGTCATTATTGTGGGATCCAGGCCCTCAACTGGATTCTTTGGTCTTTAGTGTGTGGACAGATTTCCTGCACTCTCCTGTATATGGTTCTTTGGGTGACTATTATACATAACCTTATAAAATGTGTCCTATATTATATTGTTCGCCTGGCAAAAAACCCCAAACTGTGACACTCATTTTATTACTTTAACTTTTTATTACTCCTTTAACCATCACGTCTTCCCCTTTAAAAAAATTAATACCTGTTAACACTGAATACAGGCAAATGGCCTGGTTACCAGGGGTTAACTGAGTAGTGCAAACATTTTTTGTGTGTGGTAACAGGGATCAAACTCTGGGCATTCTTACCAACAAACTACATCCTCACCCTTTTTTTTTTTTTAAATTTTGAGACAGGGTCTTGCTAAACTGCCCATATGGGACTCAGGCTTGAAATCCTCCTGCTTCAGCCTTCCTCAGTGTTGGGATTCCAGGTGTGTGCCTTCATGTCCTGCCGTCCAAACTTTAAATGGGATGCTAGTTGTTTTTAAACAGTAGCCTCTGTCGATGCCGACTCTGCCTGTAACCCCTTGGTCCTGCACTGGGCTTTCTGGGTCCTATACTCCCAACATCCAATTCTTTCACTGAATTTCACGTATCTTGCACTATACAGTGAGTTGTTTGCAACACTTTCAAGCTATGAAAATAGCCCTTTTCAGTCACGATATAATCTAAGCCCATGCTGCCTAAAAGACATACAAAGCAAGCTGTATACATGTAATTTTAAATTCCTTGGTAGCCACGTCAAAAGGAGTAATTGGTAAAGTTAACTTTAGGAATATATTTCATGGAACCCACTTACTCAAAATATTATAACATCATAAGCGCAAAAACTCAATGAGGTACTTTCATCAGAAATACTTGACCTTTATTTAATTTTCATTAAATGTAAAGCTTAAAAAGTAGGTTTTCATACCTAAGTTGTTCCAAACATACAAGTTTTCTAAATTAGAAAATAGGATCGTTTGGTCACAGTAGTCACCTCTCAAGCCACAGGTGGTTAGTGGCAACTATACTGCACAGCCCCAGGGTAAGCCTTTTATAAAGAGGTACTTATTTTCTTTCCATGGTCCTGTCCTTGTGCTATCTACACACACACACACATACATACACACACACACACACACACACACACACACACACACACACACAGTGGCACTAGTGGGAGTTCACCCCTGTAATCCCAGCACTCAGAAGGCTGAGGCAGGATCACTGTGAGTTTGAGGCCAGCTTGGGCTACAAAGTGAATTCAGAGCCAGCCTGAACTACAGTGAGACCCTCTCAAAAAAACAAAGCAAACCAACCCCCCCCCCCAACATTAACAACAAAATAACAAAAACCCTGCCAGCCAGAATGAGACAGAGGAAGAGAAAAAGAAAAAGACAGAGAGCGAAAACTTGCTAAAACATTTCACAACAGAAAGGAGTATGACAGTTCAACACAGGAAAGGATTCAACATAATACTTTGAAAGACCAACCAAGAGACATGTAAACCTCAAACCCTAATTTCTAGGCCAGGCATGATGGTGCATACCTGCAGTCCCATCATCAGGAGGCTGAGGCAGGAGAACCCTTCCAAGCTGGAGGCCAGCCCAGGCTATGCAGTAAGTTTAAGGTCAGCACAGCAACTACATAGCAAGGTCCTGTCTCACAAAAAAACCCCAAAATCGTAATTTCTAGAAAATGCACTGAGATCCATAAAAGAACTTTGGAAATTCTCTTCACAATTCCTTGTCTCTAACAAGTCTATAATCAATGTGATGCACCTTCTTTTCTCTAAACAAAGTTGTTCCCTCTGCGCATGCATATTCCAACATTCCCTCTCTAACTTACCTTTTACAATACATAGTAACTACACCATGCTGACAGCTTTAAACGCAGAAACTCCCTAAGAGACGTGCACTTCATGAGGTACAAAAGAGATGCAGAAAGATGTTCACTGTAGCATAATATATCACAGTGGAAATGCTGAAACTACATGACGTTTCATAAATCATCTGTCAACTTCGTGGAATATTATGCATAAAGCCTGGAGGACAGCAGGAAGTGGTTTATTATAGGAAGCATGGTTATGTGTGATATTTTTAAAATCCTTGAATGCCGTAATAAACTGTTTCAACAATGGAATCTGGAAAAAAGAAACACCCTAGAGTTGAAAAAGGGCCTAAAGACTGGAGCTGAAAGTACTTTTTCTTTTCTTTTGCTGTCTGTAGGAAATAAATACTAAGAGGAGGGCAGGAAACGCCTCACTGACCTTCCCTCCAGCCTCTCCTGCTGTCAGTTCCCTGACACTAACTTCCGGCCAGGCCTTCAGAAGCAGCCCGTGCGTAAATGGAGTCAGCCCCAGGTTCCCTTCGAGAAGGGCTGGCAAGGCTATGTGTGGAAAGGTCTCAACTAGAAGTCAGGAAACGAGTCATTTGGCAAAAATAGCATCATACCTCTTCAGATAAGAATGATATAAAAATTATTTCCGATCCAAAGAGTTCATGATAAGATTTTTAAAAATTCTTAAGGCAAAAAGATGAGCACTTTCCCCCTCAATATGGCAGGAGCACAGTATGAATCTCAGCACCTGTTTCAAGCAAAGGCAGTAAAGGCAGTCCCACACAGTGCCGTGGGGGACTTGTGTCTAAAAGTATGATCAGAAGAGCACAAAGGGCAGAAGGGAGCAGCCGTAGGCACAAGTTCCTACACTATAAATGAAACAGTAAAATACTACTGAAGGTACACTGTAATTAAAGTTAAAAATGTATATTATAATCCATAAGGAATCATGTAAGTCTTTTCAAGAAATGGAGTGTAACTAAGAAGCCAATTAACTGCCATAAAATGGAATTATAAAAATCCAAATGAAGGCAAAAAAAATCAGGAAAAGATGAAACAAACTAAAAGATACGATAGACTCAAGAACTGTGAAGTTAGAAAGAGAAAAAGAACTGTGAAGTTTCTGAACGTTCCCTATTTGCAAGCTGACAAGTGGGCCAACCCAGTGTCCTGAATACCAGTAGAAACAAGACCTCTGGGTCAGAGGCAGTTTATTACAGACATCAGAGGCAGTATCTAGAGCAGGGTTGGCAAATCTTTTAGAGACGGAAGGTCCAAACTGCCCGTGAAGTCACTGCCTGGCACTGCCACTCCTTTCTGAGCAAGCGCATGGCCCCTAGGTATGCATGGCAATGCTGGGGTAACTTGGCTTGTGTGCCAACAGAGGGCTCTGCACATCCACTGTGGCACACATGCCATACGTTTGCCACCAGTGATCCAGAGTACCAGCAATTCTATACCAGTTCCTCAAGTCCCAATTCCCACACAAGGCAGTAAAGGCTACAGGATACTGACACAGTGGTCGTGGCATAGGAGAAACCCTGAGTTTGGGCACCAAAGTTTTTACAAGGGCAGCACACATGCCATCTGCTTTTCTGGAGGGAGATACTAACTCTGACTTCCAAGGCTGTATACCAAATAAACATTCTCGAAAAGACAGTCTGAAACAAAACAGTCAATGCCCTGCTTATAAGTCATACAGAAATGCAAGACACGAGTAACTGTCTCTACTAGATGGTAGATTGAAACCAAACACATCAATAGTTGTAATAGTGGTAAATAATCTAAACACCCTCAATTAAAAGGCAGGGATTGTTAGACTGGACACAAGTTATATATTATCTACCATAAGCCCGCTTCCTTCAGTGAAAGAGAGAATAAATGATAGAAAATTAGTAAAGATATAGGGGAGCTGAACTATGCTTTTAATGAATGTGACCTACTGATATTTACAGGATTATTCCCCAACAGCAGCAGAACATCATCAAGTCCACATGGAATTGTCAGCAAATAGAGTATACTACAGGGCGTAAAACAAACCTAGCAAATTTAAAGTAATTAAAATCATACAAAATGTGTTTCTGACCACATCAGATTTAAAATAGAAATCAGCAACAGAAAACAACTAGACAATTTCCAAATATCTGAAAGTTAAACAACACACTTCTATGCAATGCAAAGGAACTATAAAACAGTATTAGGGCCAGGAGTAGTGGTGGTGCAAGGCCATAATCCCAGCACTCCGGAGGCCGAGGCAGGAGGACTGCCATCAGCTCAAGGCCAGCTTGAACTCAAAGTAAGAACATGTCTCAAAACACAGAATAAAACAAGCCCAACCTGAATAATTCCACCATTTAGCAAATTCCTACCTGAAAAAAAGGGGAAGGGCTTGAGCTGTCACACAGGTGAAGGCCCTGGGTTCAATACTGTACTCATCTTACACGGTAAAGTGTGGAACTGGGGGCATGGACACAAACAAAAAACTAGAAAAAGATCAATAAAGTAAATAGAAGCAAATAATGCAGAGAAATAAGTGAAAATATAAATTATAAAATAGTACAGAAAAATTACATAAAATTACAAGGTGGTTCTTCAGATTTAAAAAAAGATGAATTCATGATTAAGATTGATCAAGTACAGAAGACACAAATTACTAATATTAATAATGAAAGATTCAATGCCTCTACCCACCCTCATGCATTAAAAAGTGAGAAGCTGGGCACAGTGGTGCACACCTGTAATCCCAGCCACTCAGGAGGCTGAGGAAGGATTTTGAATTCAAGGCCAGACTAAACAACACATGAAGATCCTTGTCTCAACAGAAAAAAAAAAAAAAAAAAAGCACAGGGGATTTAGTTCAGTGGCATGTGCAAAGTCCTGAGTTTCATTCCTGGTACTACTAAGAAGAAAAGATGAGACGACTATTTCATTCTAATACATTTCATAGCTTAGGTGGAATTGACGAGCTCCTTAAAAAGATTAAACTCCCCAAACTCATGCAAATAGAAGTAGGTAATTTGAATGGCCCCATGCCTATTAAAATAATTAAATTTATCATTTCAATGTGCTACTCTAAAAACAAGGCATGGGGACTGGTGAACTTAGGGAAGTAAATTACTTGTTTGGAATATAAAAATATTCTTACAGGATAGCCTTGAAAGGTAACAGTGAAGGGTAGGTTGAAACTAGAATGTACAAAACAGTGAAAATTATGCTAACACCACCTCTCTCTCTTTGTAGGCCCTGGGGAGTGAAGCTAGGGGCATTCTACCGCTGAGCTGTACCTCTGCCCTTTTTATTACTGAGACAGGGTTTCACTGAGTAGGCCAGGCTTGCCTCGAAGCTGGGATCCTCCTGTCTCAGCCTCCCAAACAGGTGGGGTGACAAGCTGGCACCACTGTACCTGGCTACTAAGCACTTTAATTTCTATTGCATAAATAAATGCAGTAAATACTTATTTACTATATTCTCTAGACTGCATTCTGCATTTTATGCCACTTTTTTTTGGAGACAGCATCTAGTTAAGCAGGCCAGGCTGGCGTTGAACTTGCAGTGATCCTGTTGCCTCAGCCGCTCGAGGGCTGGGATTATAGGTGTGTACCACCAAACCTGTCTTATGCCACTTATTCTTGAATATTTATATACTGCCCTGCATTATTTCCTCTATAATATTGTGTAATACAGTCCTCTGATAAACAAGTTTGTAAACTCCTATAATCAGATAATAAAGATTTCCTAATTCAGGTGAAAAAAAATCATATAAACATTCTACCAAAACACTTCAGGCTCAAACAGATGAAATATGCCAAGTGCTTAAGAATGTTATCAGTTCCATATAATTTCTTCCAGAAACTACATGAAGAAACACTTTTTATAAGACTATTACTATCCTGATACTAAAACCACACTAAAACATTACCACAAAACCACAAATTAACATCTTTCATACACACAGACACAAAAGTCTTCCAACAAATCAGCAAACTTAGCAATAAATGACAGACCACAATCAAATGTGTTTATTCCAGAAACACAAAATTAATTCAACATGAAACTCAGTTAATGTAATTTGTTGCATTAGATTCTTTCCCATCTCTGACGTAGAGCAGGAGTTTTACTTGGGCTCACAGTGTCAGAGGATCGAGTCCAGGATCAGCAGGCTGCGGGCAGAGATGGCACGGTAGATGGACATGGTGAAGGAAAGCTCCTTAATCCATGCAACCAGAAAAAAAGAGAAGGAACAGGGGGAAAGAACACACCCTTGCAGGCCTTGCCCTTGTGACAGACCTCCAGCCAGGCCTACCTCCGAGTAACACACTCCACCACTGAACTCATCAGTGGATGAACCCACTGCTAAGTACAGAGACTATATGGTCCAATCACCTTCCACACCCAAGAGCCTGGGACATTTCAGAGCTAAACCATAATTCTTACCTTATCAAGGACTAAAAAGTGAAACTGAAGGAGAAGGAGGAGAAACACTTAGGAAGGAAGGGATAAATCTAATAAGGTATACCATACTACCTTTCCCTCTTCTCCATACTACACCCCAATCTCTACAGACAGGGACTCAAATTTTATATTCCTTGCTGTGCCTACCATACAGTAATGCTCAATAAAAGCCAACACTAGTGGGGTGTGGCAGTGCATGCCTGTAATCCTAGCACTTGGGAGGCTGAGGCAGGAGAATTGCTTTGAGTTCAAGGTGAGCCTAGGATACATAGTGAGTTCAAAGTCAGCCCAGACTACATAGTGAGACCATGAAAGAAAAGAAAAAAAGAGAAGGAAAGAGGGAGAAGAGAGGGGAGAAGAGAGAAAAGAAAAAAGAAAAGAGCGAGTGAGCCAACAATGGAGAAAACGAAGACTCCCAATTTGAATCTTTATCAATTACAGGATTTAAAGGAAGCTGCTTTTGGAGAGAAAATGCCTTCCTTGTTCCCACTCTTCTTTCCACATTATCCATAGTCCAGTAATGCAGTTCACAGGAAAGGCTGTTCATTTACCTTCCCGGGTCCCCAACTGTGATTTCCCCTGTACCTAAGACAACTCTGACCCAAAGGGTGGCCCCAGGATAAATTTCATACTCTAGACAGCAGTTTCTAGCAACGAAGTGAAGACACAAGATCACCTTTCCCAGGAGTTATTTTCTAACTAGGAGAGTAATGTTTACTGTTTTACTGAATAAATGAGATACACGCCCTTTTCATTCGTATTCACTTGCAGAGCCCGATTATCACTTCAACTGTCATCTTGCTCAAATACTTAATAATTCCTAATTTAACTTCTCTTCCTCTTCTAGAATTTAAGAGGTACTGAAGATAAGTACTGGCATTATGAGTTACAATGCTTTCACAAGTAATAAAAAAATGCAACCAAGCCAGGCATGGCGGTGCCAACCAAAATCCCAGCTGAGATTGGCAGAGGCCAATTGGGGGCCTGAGGCAGGACTGCCATGAGTTCACGGCCAGCCTGACCTACACAGCAAGACCCTGTCTCAACCAAAAACGGCATAATACAAAAATGTATTCCCTCCCTTAATAAATTTGGTTGTAGAGCAAAGTTAATTCATTGGCTCAACCAAGTCATTAAAGAATAGGTGTTTTCCATTTTTTAATTCTGGATGTTAGCAATTAGATCTAGCAATTTTACTTTTAGGACTTTATTTCACAGAAATGTAAATAAACAAAAAACAGGCCTAAAATAAATTGTAAATGGTAAAGTAAAACAGAAACAAGTGCAAAAATATGCACCAGGGGATCAAACTCAGGGTTTTTCTTATCACTGAACTACTACTTATACCCACCACCTTTTAATGATAGGGTTTTGCTATGTTCCCCACCCAGGCCTTAAACTCTTGTGCTCAATGAATCCTCTTGCCTTAGTCTCCTGAGTAATTAGGACTATACCATGCCACCTACAAAAGTGTTAACAACAAATTGAAAAAACTTTAAAATACAAAAAGTAACATTTAAAGGCCAGTTTGGTGACACATAACCTGCAATCCTAGCACTTGGAAGGCTGAGGCAGGATGATCAAGTTTGAGGCCAGCCCGGGCTACATAGTGAGTTCAAGGCCATCCTAAACTGGCATTAAAAAGAAATTCTAAAATATTCACCAATAAGGGAAGGATTACTTAAATTGAAAACCCATACAACAGAGTAGTATCACAGCTATTTAGAACAGAAACATGTCCAGGCTTTATTGGTACAATGCAAACTACAGAGTATGTGTACACACAGAAGTAAAAGGCGGGAAGTGATGTCAGCAAGATGGCCGAGCAGCCTCAGGCTCTCAACCCTCCCCAACACAAAAGTTCAAATAGCCAGTATCTGCAGATTAAAACATCTTTTTGAAAACCTTATTACAAATGTGGACACATATGTGATCTGCAGAACTGAATGAAAATGCAGTGAGAAGTGTAAGAATGATCTCATTGCAACCACACCATCTGTCCCCAGCTATGGAAAAAACCAGATGGAGAGGATTTTCCTAGCTCTCTGGTTTTTACAAGGACAAAACTTATGACAATCATATAGTATTCCTAACATTCAAAGATGCTGCCTAGGAAGGCTACTCCAGCCTCACCTCATGGGAAACACTGGGGCAACAGCACAGATAGACTGTCATCAGTTAGGCAAAGGAGGAAAATGTCACAGTGACTAGAACACAGACCTTGGTAGTACCTTTGAGTTCCTGGCAGATATGTTGCCCAATCAGGTCTCAGTCAACTTCCTAGCTCTACTTGCAAAGCTGAACTGATTGCTTTCAGAAGCACAGTGAGATGTTCAACTTAGCTTACATCCCCAGAAGTCTAGTTGCCATGTCTAGATTCAGGGCTGGACCTGCTTTACCCCAGTAAGACAAGCAGTAGCTCCCCTCAGCCCAAAAAGCCCACTCAACATCCACATCCACGAAGGTCAGAGATTCGTACCTCTGCACATTTTGGAGAGGCACAGGGGGCAGACTTATTCAACTCAGCCAAAATACTACCTCTACAGCTCCACCTTGAGAGACAGGTAATTCCCAAGTGGTGCATTTCTAAGAACCCAGTATCTGGACCCATCCATCCTCAACAGCCTTGTCCAACTGCAGATCTCATGTACCAGAATTGCCCAGGCAGGGAACATATTCTGACCAGCCTAACTAGAAGTCATCACAGTACCTCACCAACAGCTATGACTCATAGAAGAGCCCAGCCAGTGGCCACAAAGGAGAGTTGCAGCCTAAATAGCAGATCTACCCAGCATCAATCAAGACAAAGGCAGCAGCCCAGCCAATTAGAGAACCCACAGGCTAACTAGTATAGGTCTATCCCTGCCAAAAGAGAGGCAGAGCTATTTCCTCCAGTGTGTAAACAATACAATTTTTTTTGGTATCAGGAATTAAACTCAGGACCTTGTGTTTGCCAGACAGGTGTTGGGCCACTGAGCTATATTCCTGGCCCACAAACAATATACAGGCAAAAAAATTCAAAAATATAAGGCCAAAAAAAGAGGGATCATGACACTGATACCTCCAAAAGAAATAAAGCTCTAACAATATATCCTATACAAATAAAGATCCATGAAATGATTGACAGAAAATTCAGAGTAATTTTCTTAAAGTCTATTGAACTACACAAGAATACACAGATATAAAATCAAATTAAATTTGGAAAACAATACATGAACCAAGTGAAAGGTCTGAAAAAGACATAGAAATATTCAAAAAAGAACCAAACAGAAGTCTTAGAGATGGGCCAGGAATATAGATAGCTCAGTGGCACAGAGCCTGCCTGGCATGTGGAAGGTCATGAGTTCAATTCCCGGTACCAAAAAGAAAGGACTTGTAATAGGAGTCCTAGAGATGCAGAATATAATTAATGAAGGGAAAAACTCAATAGAAAGCTTCAACAGCAGATTCAATCAAGTGAAGAATCAGTGAACTGGAAGACAGGACATCTAAAATTATCTAGCACAGGAGCAAAGATATAAAAGAATAAAAAAGACAGAAAAAAACCTACAGGAACCAAGAAACTAAATGTTTAAATAACAGATGGTTATTCAAAGAGAAAGAGAAAAAGGACCAGAATCAACATTTAAATAAAAAATGGCTGAAAACTTCCCTAATTTGGGGAAAGACGCCAACACCCAGGCGTTAGAAGCACTGAATTCTCCAGTCAAATTCACCCCAAAAGAGAAGTTTACCATGACACATTATAATCAAACTATCAAAAGTCAAAGACAGAGGCTGGGAGAACAGCTCAGTAGTAGAGCTTGTTTAGCATGTGTGAGGATCTGGGTCTCGGAAGCAAGACCACCAAAAATCCACACCAAAACAAAAAAACTTATAATTTGATTTCAGGACCTCACAACTTTACTATTAAAGAACAAAACATTTTAAAAATACAAATTATTCTCAAACTCTTCCAAAAAATCAAAACGGAGGGAATACTTCTCTTTTTACAAGCCTAGCCATTAAGAAAAAATACAGGCAAATGTCCTTGATGAGCATGGATGCAAAAATCCTCAACAAAACACTAGTGACCAAATCCAACACATTAAAAGGCTCAGCCATCATCGCCACAGAGGGTTTATCCCTGGCCTCTAAGGTAAAGCAGTAAATAAAAACCATCTAACAATTCAACATCTTTTCATGATAAAACTCTCACCAAATTAGGTGCAGAAGGAATGTACTTCAACACAATAAAGGGCTCCCACATGAAATCAATGAACATGAAAAGCCTTTCCTCTAAGACTGGGAGCAAGACAGAGATGCTCACTCTCCAATTCTGTTCAACATTACACTGGATGTTCTTACCGCAGCAAGGAGGCAAGAAAAACAGACATCCAAGTAGAAAAGAAAGAATTACAATTCTCCCCACTTGCTGAAAAGATGATCTTTTACAAAGAAATGCCTAAAAGTTAAACCCAAAAACTATTAGAATGAATAGATGAGTACAGTAAAGTTACAGGATACAAAATCAACTGACAAGTATCACCAGCATTGCTGAACACAGTAAACTATTTAAAAGAGAAATCAACAGATATCCATTACAAATAACTACAAAATATTTTGGGAATAAATTTAACCAAAATTAAACCGATAACACAAATAAATGGAAAAGATATCCTGGGTTTCATGGATTAGAAAAATAATATAGTTAAAATATTCACACTATGGAAAACAATCTACAGACTCAATATAATCTCTATCAAAACTAATGGCATTTTTCATAGAGTGAAAGCAACCTTAACATCCATATAGAACCACAAAAACCCCAAATGGCCAAACAACCATAAGCAAAAAGAATGAAATTTGAAGCATTACACTACCTGACCTCACACTACCCCACAAAACTAATAATTACCACAGCATGGTAGTGGCCAAAAAAAAAAGAAGGCAGGCAGGAAGGGAGAGGGGGGGAGGAAAGGGGGAAAGACAGGGAGGGAGGGAGAGCGAGAGAAAGACAGAGAGAGAGAGAGAGAGGGAAGGTACATCATTTGAACAAAATGCTCACAAATGAACGCAGGCATTTCTGACAAGGTAATAAGGATATACAACGGGATATCAACAGTCTCTTCGATAGATGGGATTGGGAAAATATCCATGTGCAAAAGAATAAAAATGGACTCTTACCTCACACCACATACAAAAAATGAACCTGAAATGAATTAAAGTGTTTGTAAAGCCCAAACACTAACACTAGCAAAAAACATGGGGGAAACTACGTAACACTGGTGTGGGTGATAATCTTTTCGATTTAACTATGAAAGTACAGACAACAAAAGCAAAAATAAACAAATAGGTTTACATCAAACTACAAAGCTTCTGCACAGCAAAGGAAACAATGTAGAGACAATCTTCAGATTAGGACAAAACATTGTTAAGTCATACATCTGATAAGGAGTTAAAAACCCAAAATACATAGGAATTGAGACAACTTAACAGTAAAAAAAACCCAAAAAACAAAAAATTAAAATGGGCAATGAGCTGGGTATGGTGGCAAACACCTAAGAAGAATGAGGCAGGCCAGGCAATGGCGGCACATGCCTGTAATCCCAGCACTCGGGAGGCTGAGGCAGGAGAATCGTTGCGTGTTCGAGGCCAGCCTCAGCTACAAAGTGAGCTCAAGGCCAGCCTAAACTGTGTAGTGAGACCCTGTCTCAAAAAAAACAAAAACCAAAAACCAAAAAAACACAAACCTATTATGTAGCACTGTGAATACGGTTAACAAAAGTGTACTGTACATTTCAAATTTACTGAATAAATGTCACAGGTTGAGGGTACAGCTCAGTGGTGGAGTACTTGCCTAGCATGTGCAAGGCTCTGGGCTAGATCTCTAACACTGCAAATAAAATTGCATACAATTTAAATGTGTAGACTGGGCCGGGGGTATAGCTAAGTGGCACCAGTGCCTGCCTAGCAAGCACAAGGTACTGAGTTCAATTCCCAGTACCAAAAAAATAAATAAATAAATGTGTCTGGAGGCCAAAGTAGCCAGGCCCTAAGTTTAAGAAATAAAAAGTAAACTTCAAATGTTTCCACCAAAAAAATTCAGATCAGAATAGGTTAATGGGCTTGATTTAATTCATATCATATTCATAATTTATAACATTACTTTATACTCTGTAAACATATGCAATTTAAAATTACTAATTTATGATAAAGAAACAAAGGTTAAAGAACCTTTTTCATCAAAAGCATAGGCACCAAAAGTAAAAATAGACATAAAAATTTAAAACTTCTACACACCAAATAAAGTGCTAAGGCCCTCTACAGAATGGAGAAAATACCTGCAAACCATATATCTAACACGGGTTAATAACCAGAATATATAAAGAATGATACTCACCAAGACTAAGTAACTTTTTTAAAAACGGGCAAAGCGTTTGGATAGCCACTTCTCCAACAACATACATAACTAATAAACATATGAAAATATATTCAACTTCACTAATGAAAAGTGTAAACCAAACTACCTGATACCCATTAGGAGGCTGCTATCAAAAAATCCAGAAAAGTGTTGCCAAGGACATGGAGAAATTAGAACATTTATGCCTACTGGTGAGAATGTGACTGGTGTAGTTGCTCTAAAAGCAGTATGATGGTTCCACAAAAATTTAAAATGACTCAGCAATCATACCTTTCAGCATATAATCAAAAAAACAAAAGTAGGATCAGAGGCACTTGTACCCATGTTCACAACAGCTTCACTCGAAACAGCTGAAAGGTAGAAGCAACTTGGATGCCTAAGAATGGATAAAGAGTAGAATACACATACAAGGGAACACTGTACAGCCTTAAACAGAACAGCAGCTGGGCATGGTAGTGCATGCCTGTAATCCCAGAATTCTGAGAGGCTAAGGGAAGCGGATAGCAAGTTCAAGCCCAGAGTGGGTGATTTAGCAAGACCCCATCTCAAAATAAAAGGGGCTGGAGATGTAGGTCCACGGGAAGATCCTGGATGCAAGGAGGGGTGAGCGTACCTCAGTGGTAGAGCACTTAATTAGCATGCATGAGGTCCTGGCTTTAATTAACCGCAGTAAAAAAAAAAGTGCAATGTCAGTCCCCAAAAACAAAAGTAAAAATACTGCGTGAGTTCATTTATATTCAGTCCTTAAGAGTAGTTAACATTAGAAACAAGTGGAATCAGATGCAGAGTTCTTTAAAGGTATGAAGTTCCAGTCCTTTACGAGGAAAAAGACCTGCACACTTAAAAATGGCTAACTGTAAATACTAGCCTATAAAATTCTTTACTTAAAACTAAAAATAATTCTTTAAAAATGCATGGACCAGGTGTCGTGGCGCGCACCTGTAATCTCAGCACTTGGGAGGCTGAGGCAGGAGGTCACTGCAAGTTCGAGGGCAGCGTAGGCTACGAAGTGAGTTCAAGGTCAGCCTGAACTGCATAGGATAACCTGTCTCAAAAAGACAAAAAAAAAAGTTTTATGTGGAGATTTCAGGTAGAAAAGGAAGGACTTTTGTTTTCTATTTTGTCCTATACTGTCCACATTTTGATCAACACATACTAGGCTAGTATTTTGAAATTTAATTTTTAAAATTCCATTGTAATTTGTAGATCCTTGTACATCTAAGTAACATGAGATGTTATTAGGCTCGCTTTGGAACTGCCCCTAACACTTTGTGGCTCATAATAGCTTAATCCGAGTTAGAGACCCTCTTCCTAAGCCTGAACTGCTGGTGTGACAAGTTGGCACCCCAAACCACAAATTTCTAAGATTTTAAAACTTTTCCTTCTCCCAACTTGATACTGATAGAACATCAGGCCCATTACAGGCCTTACTCCCTCCTCCTCCCACCATTCTTGCCAAGAACGTTACAAGAGCATCAGTGGGTGGCTAGCAAGACCCCCTCGGATACCGAGAGACAGGCTAGAAAAGTAATTGTTCACAGCCCAAGGGCTGCCAACAAGAACAGTTTCCCAGCAGCATATTTTAGTAACCTTAAGGAAGCAGCGAGCAACGCCTCTGGCAATAAAAATTCTGGTTGGAAGAAAGGATCTACAGATTGTGGAAAAGTACAACTTAAAAAGCAAACACCACAGGTTCCAGAACAGGAAAGCAAGCAGAGATTTCTAAATACAGAGCTCAATTGTAAGAGTTAACTGTACCTTATTTCTCACTATCTTCTGCTCTGTCAAAAATAGAACCTTCCGTATCTTGATCCATTCAGAATAAGCCACAGCAGGCACAGCTCTGCTTACAGAGCAGCCGGGTCAGAGAGGCCACTCAGAGAAACGGAAAAGCAGCCAGCAGGCTTTCTTAGGGATTATACTTGCTCCAGCTTTTATCCGTCTTCTCATCTACTCTGGTGCCAAGAAAGCTGCAGGGAAGTCTTCGCCCTGCTCTGAAAATTCTTTAGTCTTTTCACTAGCAGGTTTGAAGCACTCTCAGGGCAGCAACTCCCTCTATTGCCCAATATTTTCTTTACATTTTTCTTTTTTGGTATTTTTGAGACAGGGTCTCATAATGCAGTTCAGGCTGGCCTTGAGCTCACTTTGTAGTCCAGGCTGGTCTCAAACTCACAATGATCCTCCTGCCTCAGCCTCCTGAGTGCTAGGATTACAGGGGTGCACCACCACACCCGGCTTTCCTTGCATCTTGTAGCTGGTTTAAAGAATTTCAACTCAAAAATAGTAAAAGCTAAAGCAGCCCTTTATTCACAACATAACCCAATGGCCTAAACTCAGAAAAGAATCATAGCCAGAAGGCAACATTCTAAGCTAAATTGACTTCTATGTTCACACACAAATCTCCATCACAGAAAGGATTTCTTTCATTCAGCTTAATGAACATCTCCCCTGCAGGCACGGAAAAAGAGCGAGATTTCTTGGTCCTTCCTCACCCATCCTTAACACTGCCTTCAGAACTTAAGACAGTACTTGAGGCTGGGGAGTAGTTCAGTGGTAGAGCACTTGTCTAATAAGATGTGAAGCCCTGGAACCATCCTAACAACATAAACACACACAAAAAAATTAAAAAATAAGACAGGTCTATTTCATCTTTTAAGAGCCAATTTAAATAGCACTTAGAGAGGACATGGCATTAAATTTATCTTATTACCCATCAGTTTCACTGTATTTTACCTAATTTTGTACCTAGGTAACAGCAGATGCTCAAAAATCATTTAACAGAATTCTTCCTGCCTGAACTACTGAGGACATAAGCATAAGAATCAGGTAATACGCAGTCACCATAATCAAATTCTCAGACGTAAGAGACTGAACAGCATGGGAAGTAAACACAAGTAATTCCAGCTGTTCAGGAGGCTGAGACAAGAGGATCCCAAGTTCAAACCCAGCCATGTCAAATTATTGAGATCCTCAAATAAAAAAGAAATAAACATTTCTTAAAAGGCTAAAGATGTGGCTCAGCACTCCCAAGGGTTAATCTCCAGCAAACACACACACAAACTCATACAAAGCATTTGGGCTGAGTGTGTAGTTCAGTGGTAAAGCACTTGCTTAACGTGAGTGAGGCCTTGGGTTTGATCCTCAGCACTGGGAAAAAAAATAAAAAGACATGTTTCTCCAATATTCTAGTAGTCTAACAATTTTCCAGCTCTGCCTGTGGTCTTTTCCAATCTCACAAATGTTCCTTTCTGTAAGTCTTAATACAGCTCATTTTCAGTATATCTTAAAGGCACTTTATTCTTTGTCTATACCCACTACACTCTGAGTTCAGTAATAAAATAATCAAAGATCTCACAGTATTTCAGTAAGAGTGCCAAGCAAATAACGAAGCTATTAAAATGTTCTCGGCCTATTTTAGTTAGAAACTCTATAGTGTTCCAGCACTCAGAATTTCTTTTCTTGCTGTGCTGGGACTGAAGCTAGGGCTGCATTCACGTTAGACAAATGCTCTACCTCTGAACTATAACCCATTTCAAGAGTTAGAGACCTAAGTTAGTGTAATAGCTTTATTCCTGTGAGGCCTCCCTTTTTCTGCCACCCAGTACTGGAAGCTTACCTGTCAAGAGGTCCTGCCCTCTGCTTCAAGGACGCATGGGTCCATGCTCCGAGAAAAGCAAAAACCCAGGGCAATTGCTAATTTTAGAAACTTTAAGATACCAGTACTGGGCTGGGGATATAGCTCAGTGGAATAAGCGCTTGCCTAGCAAGCGCAGGGTCCTGAGTTCGATCCCCAGTACCGCAAAAAATAAATAAATAAATAAATAATTTTAAAAAAAGATACCAATACTTACAGTGCCACTAACAGGTCTTTACACTGAACAGAAAGAAACAATGTCATTTTTTAATAAAAACAACTACATTTATTGGCCTCCAGTAAAAACATAAGGGTACTCAAAACAATATGAACAAATGTTTTACAAATACTCCCCGGGCTTTTTTTTTACATATTATCATAACTGCCATCGCCTCACTTCACTGCTGCCTTAACTCATTGATCACTCCTAGTTGGAGACACTTTGTAGCAGAGTAATATTATCTCCTTTCAGCATGATCCGACCTGCAACAACAAAAAAAAGCTATCAATACTCACATTCAGATGTATACAACTCAGAACTCTGTTCACCAGTATCTTAGGAAGTGAAGCGAATGCTGTGGCGTGGCACATACTGAAAAGCTTTCAAGCTCCATTAGTACCTATGCACCTTTCCAACAATAACCTAGAGCAGGTAGATGCCACTTTGTGAGAAGTAATTTCTATGGATTAAGTCAATTAATTATGCCTATCACATTTCCTAATGCTGTTCGTGAAAACTTGGAACTGAGTTGTGTGCTAAGCATGGAAAATGCAGCATGTTCCCACTTAGCAGGTAGGTGCATGAGACTCCATTGTGCAGTAAACCTGTTTAAATTTTACCCAACATTTGCTAAACTTGAGAATACTTTTCTTTCTGACAAATCTTTATAAATATCTTCAAAACACGGGTGTTGACTGGTGAGTTGCTTATCTACTGCAAAAACAATTAAACTAGTTTCAATTCTGAGACTTTCACAGATATTATTAGTCTGTTATACAAGACGAATACCACCCTGGGAATCAATAGTTGACAAATAGTTCAGCCTAAGCAGAAATATAGCATATAACTTCTCAGAATCTATTTTCCACATATCCAGCATAGTTTCAAGAGATTCCTCAGGGTCTATGAAAAAGAAAAGTCACCTTAAATCCTACTTTTGATAAAAAGAGTAGCGAGTTACATATTGGGTATTTAACAAAGACAAACTGTCTAAATAAAAATCAAGTTAATGGGATCTCAGCAAAAATGATTCAAGGTCTCTTGATAAAATCATGAATCCTAAGTCCCCTTGTGAACTAGCTTCAGCCAGGGGTAGTGATACATGCAATCCCTGCTACTTAGGAGGCTGAGGCAGGACTATCAAAAGAATGAGGCCAACCTGAGCAACTCAGCAAGACACTGTCTCAAAATTTAGAAGGGCTGGGAACATAGCTTAGGAATACAGTACCTGCCTACCACTCGTGAGTCCCTGGGTTCAATCCCCAGTATGAGGCAGGGTGGGGTGAGGGTATTCAAATGTTGTTAAGTTTCTACTACATACTAGACACTATGTTAATTGCTGAGATTAGGGATCAAAAAGGCATGACTCAAGCTTGGCATGGTGGTGCACACGTATAATCTCAGCATTCTGGAAGACTGAGGCAGGAAGATGGAAAATCCGTCTAGTCTGGGCAGCTTAGTGACTTAGTGAGACCCTATATCAAAAAAACATGGGGGATATTATGCAAATCCTAAATTTCACTCAATCCCAAGTAACCAAAACAAACACAAGCAGGATAATGTACTTATGGGATACCTATGGGAAACACATTAATAAAATAATTCCACTTGTAAATGTTTCACAACCAAGTCTCAGATCATATCATGCTGTCCTCTCCCACCCTAAGCAATACAAAAATTAGCCCTCCCCTCAAACGCACAACCCTTCTGCCTCAGTCCCCAAGTACCTAGGTTTTCGTTTTGTTTTTTTGGCCAGCTTCAAGTGCACTTTGTTTCACAAAGGATAAAAGGCAAAATAATGCACTCTAAGGAATACTTTTGCTTGTAAAACAGTCCATTTACAAAATTAAATGAAATTAAACCTGTATTTAATCAGAAACAAAGAGAACAGACTCTGTAATCAAAGATCATCTATCTCTGATAGGAGATGGGTAAATATTCCCTCCCAGCCATGGTTTCCTTACCAACCAAGTGGCTAGGGTTACAGGTGTGTGGCACCACGGCCAGCTGTGATCTGAGTTCTAAAGACCCAGGGAGCAGCATATATATAAACTAATAGTGTGAAAACTGCAGATTCAAAGAAGTAAAAGAAGACAAGAGTAGCTAAAGCTCAGAAAGTGAGTCAAGAGTGTGATACAAAGTGAGCAGGGCAAGAGAAGCCCAGACGGCAAAGGACTTTGCAGAGTACATGAAAGAGTTTTATCATAAGAGCAACATAAAGTCCATGAAGCATTTCAAACAAACAGATGACAAGGTCAGACAGGCATTTTAAGAAGACTAAACTTTGGACAATAACCCGGAGGAGGGTGAGGTAGTTGCAGACATCAAGTAAGAAGCTAAATGCAAACTGGAGCCATGTAGTTGCAGAAAATTCCGAATAGCTGCAAACAGCGTGCACATAGTAACTTGAGTTTGATTTCTGATATGTGACTTTGAGGAGCCTCTGAGACATTTATGTGGGGATGTGGAACAGGCCCAGAGGTCTGAGCTACAGACATAAATTTGGGTGTCATTTTACAGATGGTAACTGAAGCTGTTCTCTTGAATGCTAAGAAAATGTTGATTGACAGAAAGGCATACAACCAAGCCTCAAGCAACTCTGAACAGTTAATGACTGGGCCTCAAAAGAATGAATATACCATACTCTGAATGAGAATAGGAGAAACGGGAAATAACCTTAGTACATTGGTACCTTGATTTATAAACTTAAGTTCTTTCCATGATTCTGGTCGCAAACTAAGTTGGATGAGAATGGAATCAAATTTCCCGGTAAGGTTTACATTAATTCTAACCACTCAATTTGAGTTGGTTCTCTTCCAACTTGGTTTGTGACTAGAACTGTGGAAAGAATTAAGTTCATAAACCGATACCACAGTACTGTGCCACACAGCCAAGGAAACCAAGTGTTTTGAGGGAGTGGTCAACAGTGCCAAATTGTTTAGAGTTAAATGAACACTGATACTGACCACTCTATTTACCACCATTAACCTTTGATGATCTTGGTGAAAACTGAACAGAGACAGAAGCAGAAACACAGTGGGGTGAGGGGTAAGCAACAGAGAGTAACTTCAAATGTGTATTTCTCCTGCCAAAGATAACTTCTCAAATGCAAACTAAACACCATCTGACTTGCAATTCACATCACACTGAGTGAAATAAACACTTCCAGAATCTTTTAAGATCAATTGTGTTTCTTACCCAGTTGTTTTCTTGACTTTGTTTTAGAATGAATTTCTTCTGCATCATCTAATACAAGGTTCATGTACTCATCAAAACCCTAGAAAAATAAATCAACTGATAGTCATTTTCAAGTAAAATCACACCCAGACCACTCTAAAAGACTATGTACCCATCCTTCCAGTGATCTTCTGGTGGAAGCACCTGAAACAACCAAGAAGGCCAGAATGTAGTCCAAATGACTTCTTCAACCTTCTGGACTTAGTATTTATTTGCAAGCCATCTTTTGTAAAGTACCAGTGTACAGTATTTTACATGTGTATACATGTAATACTGCCCATGCTCTCCCCATGTTCTCCACAAACCACTATGCCTGTTTGCCAACTGGTAACAGAGGGAGATTAACAGAATCACTGATCTCTACACAGAATACCAAAGTGCCCTAACATAATACTTCCAATGATATTTTACTTTTATTTAAAACATTATTGGGGGGCCAGGGATATAGCTCAGCAGCACGGAGCCTGCCTGGCAAGCACTAGGTCATGAGTTTGACTCCCAGTATAAAAAAAATTAGTGGCCAGGGATATAGCTCAGTAGCATAAATGCCTGCCTGGCATGTGAAGGTCATGAGTCCAATCCCTGGTACCAAAAACAAAATTACCTGGGTTGGGGATGTAGCTCAATGATAGGACAGATGCTGAGTACGCATGAGGGCCCGGGCTTGCTGCCCATCACCACCAAAAAACAAACAAAACCACTGCCTAGGAGATCCTGCTATCCTGGAAATACTAACTAATGCCACCAGTTCTATTCAGGTATCACTAACACAGAACACGAGGCTGCATTAATCTCTACCCCTCTCTCTTTTGTCCCCTCCTTCCAATGCTAGCATCGTTATTTAAAATTAAATTTAATTTCCCCCTTTTAAAAAAATTACCCAACTCTTAACACTCAGGAAAAAAAAACGCTAAACACTATGCCCTGAAAAGCTTTCCTTGGGGTAGGTCTTTCTGCACACCGCTCTGGGCGGCTATTTTCTGTAGAATCTATTAACAAACCTCTCTGTGAAAGCCTCTGGGTACTCACAATAATACAGCCCTCTATCCGCATATTCACTTGCTCATACAGCCACACCTGAATCCGAGATCTCTGAAATAATAGTAAAAATAGGTATGTTTATTTTTTTTTCATGTTTATGACCTTTAAAATGTTTTCACTAAGAGCCAGGGATATACCTCAGCAGTACAAATGCCTGCCTGGCAAGCACAAGGTCCTGAGCTCGATTCCTAGTACCAAAAGAAAAATGCTTTCACTAATAGGCACAGAGAATCTACCACTCCCAGAAGGGCAACATTTCTCTCATTTTTTAATATGTAAAATATACAAGATCAACTCAAAAGCCTTTTAAAATAAAAATGTAAAATGTTACTTATGTACACACATCTATTTTACAAAAGATTTACATAAATTTATTTTTAAAAACAAACTGCACCTAATTTTAGTAATATTCCCAGGATTACTCATGAGTTCAAAACAATATTTTAAAGATGCAGCCAGGGAGTATTTCCAAATAAGAAAATTTAGAACTATATAATCAGTATTTTTAAGTATATAGAGTATTTCCCTGTTAAGAATTCGATATTAAGTGCCTGCAAAAAATGTATATATTCTTTCAAAAATAGCTATGTTTTAACCACTTTGATTACAGAAATGAAACTCAAGACATTCTAATAAATATAAGCTAAGAGTTTTAACTAATGAGTTAAAATCTAAGTATTGGTAACCAAGGCTGGTAGCCTGCTAAAAAACATTTCCTTCTGATAAATGTTATACTGAGACTGTCCTAGCTATTAATTTTTCCTGTAACCTTGAGATGTAATTGTATTTTCTCTCCCTCACTCTCTCTTTTTACATTTTGTGGCAAGCTCTGGTTAAATTGCCCAGGCTGGGTTCAATCCTCCTGCCTCAGCCTCCCAGAGTACTGGGATTACAACCTTGGGTCCCCATGCCCCACCTTTAATCTCTTACAACTTCCAGTCTCAATACACTTATGAGTGAAAACTGGTGACAGTACAACACAAAGCAGTGATTCCTCCTACCTAAAGGGTTCTTTCGTATCTATTACAGCAAAATACAGTCCCAAAAGAGAAAAATTTCTAGGTTCTCAATTTTCTGTGTCTCACACCTAACAATCGGGACAGAGATCCTCAATTCTGAGGATTAAAATTACAATGGGAGGCTGAGGCAGGAAGATCTCTAGTGAGTTCAAGGTCACCCTGAATTGCATGACACCCTCCTGTTTCCAAAAAACAAAATTACAATGGCTTAAAAATCATTTTTTTTCAATTGTGTTCTTACAGTTTAAAATTTAGGTTGCTAAAAAGCTCTGTAAGAACAGCAGTTGCCACTAACACCTAAGTCTACTCCTTTTCTCTTCCGTTGTGTCTTTGTGTGTTTTTAAAGTATCTTTTCTTACATTTAAGTTTTCCAACAAATACTCAGGCAACACATTACGGCCTGGTTTAAGGTGACTGGGTCTTTTTTTCCTAGAGTACAGATGTAGGAAAGATTCCACCGCCTAGGCTATGAACAACAAAAGTACTTAAGTACCAGCGCTGGGGATGGAGCTCAGTGGCAGAGCTTGCCTAGCTTGCACGAGGCTCTGAGTTCGATCCCAGAACCACATCAATCAAAAGTACCAATGCCCAAATGCCACTGTTGTATCTGCCAATAAACTGTGGCGTATGTTTGATCTTCAAAAGTGACGGCACAATTTTCGCGCCTGAAGTTGGCATAGACATGTATCACTTTATTAGAACAAGATCTCTTCTTGTAATCCTTCTTCTCAATTATCCCTCCAAGCTCCGGAGTTTCATCTATTTTTAAACCCTAGTCTATATGATATGGAAATCTGACACAGAGGAGCAAATACATTTCACTTTTACTTAAGTACAATTACAAACGAACTGACGCGACTTACGTACATTCTGCAAGTATCTGAAGATGAGGTTCTGCACCACAGGGATTAAGGAAGAAAACACACAGCACCTCCGCGCCCTGGAACCCGAAGATTGACCCAGCGCCTCCCGCCTCGCTCCGTGAAGGCGAAAGCGGGGGTACACAGCAGGGCTGCACGCCGCGCACCGGGGAACCGGGGCGCTGACGGCGCCTCCGCACATCCCTCCTCCACCTACAACCTCTGCACTGCCCAAGCAGGCCGCGTTACCTCCCGCCTTCTCTCAGTTCCCGCTTCCAGCTCTCTCCCCTCCGCTCTCCCACCGTCCCCGCCCAGGCCCGCCTTCCCTCCGCGGCGGTGCCCACAGGCCCGGGGATGCGAGCCCGCGCCCCGCTCCTTCCGGCCGGCGCGTCCGGGCCCGGCCTCGCGGCCCCAATTCCTGGTCCCGACACGTTGCGCAGGATACGATGGGCTGCACCATCACCTTCTGCACCTTCTGGCCCTGGCCCCTGTACGCCATGGCGGAACCCGACAAAGACCACACCAACTACCACGCTACCTCTCGCAGCAACTTCCGGAGGGAAAAACCGAAAGCGGAAATGAATGGCGGTCAAGAGGCCCCTAGGGCGGCTCCTAAGAAAGGCCTCTCTACCTACATGTGAGCTTTGCTCCTATGCTCGACAGCCTCCGGAGGAGGCCAAACTGAGGCATTTGGGACCCGGGCTTAGCTCACAGTCGCCACCTGGAGGGAGAAAGAGGAAGTGCCGAGGCGGGGCTTGAGGGGGTAGACAGATGCCTGTGCTCTCGCTCTTGCTTCTTCATGGGCTTTGTCTTTTTTTCCTTGAGGAACTCTGGGAGGCCGAGCAGGATTGTGATCAGGTCCAGCCTGGGCAGTTTTTGACTTAGACAGTCTCAAAAAATAAAAAACGTTGGTGATAAAACTCAGTGGGAAGGCTCTAGGTTCAATCCCCAGTAGCACAAATAAATAAATAAATAAATAAATAAAAATTTAAAAAATACACTTCCTCATGGGATTGAAGATTAAATGAAATGATAATACATAGCTTCTCTTCGAACTACATAAGATTTTAGTCTTGATAAAGCCATGGTAAACTGAAAATATCAGTTGAAAGTACATTTAGCTGGGCATGGTGGAACACACCTGTACTCCCAGCATTCGGGAAGCTGAGGGAGGAGAATTGCCATGAGTTCAAGGGCACCCTGGGCAACATAGTGAGTTCAAGGACAGTTTGAACTACATAGCAAAGCCCTGTCTCCAAAAGAAAAGTACATTTAGTACATCCTAGAGAACACCGTGGCTTAGCAACAGTGAACTGGAGTGTAGGTGGTGTCCTCTGGAGATTACAAGGCTGACCTAACTGCCCGGCATTATCAAAGTATCTAGAGCACAAGACTAACCTAGGAAAAGCTCCAGCTTTCAAAATGCAAAGCTCAGTGTCTACTGCGTGCATATTGGTTTTGCACCGGCTTTAAATCAAACCACTAAGTCAGGAGCCGTGTGTGTGTGTGTGTGTGTGTGTGTGTGTGTGTGTGTGTGTGTACACACACATGACTAAGGCCTCCTTACTGTTAAAACAGAGGAACTGGGATGAATGAGTAGATGTGAATTAGCAGGCGAATCAACTCACTTACTAATGTGAGTTGACTGAAATGCCATTTAATTGGAAAACTCACTTTATAGTGAGGAAACTGACAGTCAGTATTAAAGGGACTTGCCTAAGGAGCGACCACCTATCCTAAAAAGCAGAATTAAAATTTGCTTCACTAAGGGCTTCTTTTCAACAAGAACAGCATAGTGCCAAGCTTGTAAAAGTATTGAGATAAAAGTGATTTTTAAAATACAAAAAAACTGCCAGGCATGACAGCGCACCCCTGTAATCCCAGCATTTGGGAGTCTGAGGCGGGAGTATCAACTCGTTTGAGGCCAGCTTGGTCAACACAGTGAGTTTAAGGCCAGTCTGAACTACATGAGACCCCCCTCTCAAAAAACAAAAGATTTTGCTTTTTTATATTAAATTTTGGGCCCACCTAGCATTTACCCTGGCAGACCTAGGGTTGATACATTTTTCTAACTTCTGGAAGACTTAATGAAGCAGAGTGACTCAGATTTTTTTCTTTAGAATTGGGGATTAAATCCAGGGCTTCACATATGCTATGACCTCAGGCTTGAGAGGCAAGCACTTATGCCGCTGAGCTATATCTCCGGCCCTCTCAATCCTTTTTGAGACAGGGTCTTGCTAAATTGTCCAGATTTGCTTCAAACTTGCAATCCTCCTGCCTCAGCCTGTTGAGTAGGTGGGTGTCTGGGCCACTTTTCTCATTGCTGAGACAAAATACCCAACACCCGTAAGGTAAGGGAAGAAATATTTACTTAGTTCACAGTTTGTAGAAGTTTCAGTCCACAGTGGACTGGCTCTAAATCAGGGTGGCATGACAGAGGAGCATCCCAGAGAAAAAACAGTCCATGGAATGGCAGGGCAGGCAGAAGGCAGCAAGCAGCAGGCAGCAGCAGCAGAAGCAGGAGAGCAGCTTCTTTCTGTACCTTATATTCTATCCAGGCTGCTCAGGGTGGGACACCCAGGATCACACTCTTAATCCTCGAATTGCACAGCCTATCCCCAGCTGGCCTCAAAACTCCCCACCTATGACCCCAGGAGGCTTTGAGGGGACATCTAGATACATCCAGAATGCTGGGATTACCAGCATTTGCAACTCTGCCCAGGTCATGCTTATATTTTAAATAGATCTTAAAAATAAAAATCAGTTTACACCACAACCAAGAATATTCGCAGCCCCCTGAGCAAGAATAATACAAATCAGGGCCTCAGCGGACGACGACGGAGGGATGGTTAGAGGTTACAGTAAAGCAAACTTTACCTGCTGAACCAGCTACCGCTCACTCTAGCTGTGTCGCATCACAAACTCCTTTTGTCTACAGCATTGTCTACTTAATACTTACGCTGACTTCACGCCTGTTACTTTTGAAATTGTTTCCTAAGTATTTCAAGAGCAGGGATTTGCCTTTTACCCATCCATTCCTAACGGCTTGTAGTACTTAATGATAACTGAGTTCTGCATTCTATAATCTGAGCTCCAAGGGCTGAGAGCCCCAAATGCTGCATGGCAATTAATGAGAAAAGCAATTTTTTTTTGGAGGTACTGAGTTTGAACTCAGTGCCTTCACACTGAGCTATATGCCCAGCCTTTTAAATTTTGTGACAGGGTCTTGACAAACTGTTCAACTGCCCAGTCTGGGTTCATCCTCCTGCCTCAGCCTCCTAGAGCGCTAGGATCACAGAACTGCATCACCACTTGGAGTCTCCTAGCTTTTGTAATCTTGATCAATCCTCCTTGAACTCCTAACCAAAGCAAGTGACCCCAGATAAGGATTCCTTCCATTTTGCTTCTTTTTCCTTGAAATCTTGTCCTTTGATCATTCTGAATGTGTTTAACCCATCTGATTCCCTCACTCACATAATTCAACAGGTTAATCTTTTCTTTTTTTTTTAAACACCGTTCCTTGCCTAGATTCTTCTTGTTTCTGCTCTCTCTTACTCAGAGCTCTCTAGGCTACCGCTTCATTCCTGAGGACAAATCTGAGGACAGGGCAAGGTTACGCTTTCAGTCACCATTCTTTGTCTTGCCAGACTCGAAATCTTAGCTGTTAAACCTAACTAAACCAAAGTAGTAATAGGCCCACGCAGTATGTCTTCTGAACTCTATTTTCAAAATATATACTTATATCCTGGATTTCTATTTTTAGAATCATGGCTTATTTTTTGCCCCTTATATTGTATAATATTAGGAAAAAATTACGAAGTTTTAAGTATGATACATGGTGCTTAATAATTACACTTATTAATGTTGTTTATTAAAGATAACATAATTATTAACACACTCAAATGTCTGGGTTGTGGAAACTTTCAGGTTTGAGCAGCTTCCTAAAGTCAGGCCTTTTTATTGTTTATCGTACTGATCAGTCTCATGGATGATAGTGACCACTGAGCCAAATCCCCAGCCTTTTCTGAGATGGGACCTTGCTAAATGGCCCAGTCTGGCCTTGAGCTTGAGATCCTCCTGCTCCAGCCTTCTGAGTAGCTAGGATTACAGATATATGCCACCATCCTCAGTTGTCTAAAGTTTTTTTAAAGAACTATTTAAAAAGTTCAAATAATCAAACCCGATGGTACGTAAGAATATGTATGTATGTATTATATATATAATATGTATGTGTATATGTATTGTATATATAATATGTATTATATATACATAAA
Organism: Dinomys branickii; assembly: GCA_004027595.1. NCBI lineage: Eukaryota > Metazoa > Chordata > Mammalia > Rodentia > Dinomyidae > Dinomys > Dinomys branickii. Next base: position 67,298 of record PVLD010006849.1, on the reverse strand, counting down.
TGTATAATATGTATATGTATTATATATATGTATATATCTGAACAAAATACCCTTGAAACTATGGGGGAATAAAGCAGTATTTTTTTGTTTGTTTGTTTCATTTTTTGAAACAAGGTCTCACTGTGTGGTCCAGGCTGGTCTCTGATACGTGGCGATCCTCCTGCCTCAGTCTCCTGAATGCTGGAATTATAGGTGTATGCCACCATTCCCAGCTGTTCTTTCAATGTAGTGCAGTATTTAATGTCAAAATAGGTACATGAATAAAAATACTGTCTTAGTTTAGTGTTACTGCCAAGCATGAGACCTTGTCTCAAAAACACCGAAAAGATAAACAGTGTGTTATCTATTAAGCAGTTACAATTGAGGACCATGCATCTCACTGCTAAACTGCTAAATTCAAAGCCATCCAATATTTTTAATACCTGCAGAATTCTTTTCTGGCAAAATTAGGGTAACCCTCCCTTCTCCCACAGGGGATTGAATCCAGAGCCTTCATACCAAGCTATATCCCCAGCCCTTTTTAAAATTTTGAGACAAGATCTTACTAAATCATTCAGGCTGGGCTAGAGCTTGTGATCTTCCTGCCTCAGCCTCCTGTAGTGCTGGGATTACAGGTATGTAGCATCATGCCTAACAAACGTACAACTTTAGAAAAGGATCAATACAAATCCTTTGCTCAGTATGTATCAACCATGGTGTAATTATAATTACTGCAGTCCCATCTCTGCTGGCTCCAATCCTTGTTGAGATGAAAGCACACTGTTTGGCATATGGGAGATGATCCCCTGGGATTTAGGGTTAAAGTCAGAACTCTGGGTCATTTATCCTGAGATAAATAGACAAACTGTAAAATTCTTGGTATTTCTGGATATAGCCAAACTGCAACATTTGGGCCCATTTCTTATAAAATTGAAACCTATCATCACAATGATGTAGTTTTGATTTTTGGAAAAAGTTGATTAAATCTTTTGCATACCCCCCAACCCACGCTGGGGACTGAGCCCAGGGCCTTGTGCACTTTCTAACAACTTATATGCACTCTCATTAACAACTGGCATTACCTGAACTCTCCCAAATTCAACTTTTTATTCAACTTTCTACTTGGAAATTCTAAGTCACTGAATAAAAGATCACTTTTAAACCTCTCCTTTTAAAAAATTAATGGCATCACTTCAGTTACAATGAGGACTAAGTATCAGTGAGGACTAAGTATCAGAAACAGGCCCGTGCCCTAACCTGTACCCTAACCCACGTGCTCATGTTAACTGGATCTTCTACCCTAACCCTGCTATGACCCTTACCCAAACCCTAAACCTAACTCAAGCCCACACTTGAACACAAACCCACATATACACCCAAAGGTGAACCCTACACAGACTGGAGCCATGAATGAGAACCTTAAACTTGGATGGAAACTCAAAACTAAGCCCTCAATGCCAAACCTAACCCAAAACAAAAACCCAAATACAACCATGGCCCTAAACTGAGATGAATCCAAACACACACGAGAATACAAAGTCTGTATCGAAACAGAACACAAACCGAAACAAACTGAGATGAATCCAAACACACACGAGAATACAAAGTCTGTATCGAAACAGAACACAAACCGAAACAAACTCAGAATCACACCCAAACACAAGCCCCAATGCGAATCCAAACACATACCTGACTCTAGTGAATCCACACACACCAACACATGAGCACACACCTCCCATGACCCAAACACAAACACAAACCCACACACAAAGCTGAATACAAACCCGGAATTGAAACCAAATACAGGGGATGGGGATATAGCTCAGTGGAATAAGCGCCTTGCCTAGCAGGCGCAGGGTCCTGAGTTCAATCCCCAGTACCACCAAAGAAACCAAATACAAACTTGAACACGATTGTAGACTTAAACACAAAGGTAAACATGAATCTAAACATTAATGGAAATACAAATGCCAAACCCATTATCAAGTAATTCACAAAAGTAAATGTCAATGATCTTGATGTTATGTATCAATTATATAGTGTTCATTATATATTATGTAAAATTATTATACTATGTATTATCAGTATTCTTCATTCAATGACCAACTTCGTTTCCTGTGACTAGGCCATTAAATGAGTCGGTCGGCTGGGCATGGTAGCACACGCCTGTAATCCCAGCACTTGGGAGGCTGAGGCAGGAGGACTGCTCTGAGTTGAAGGCTAGCCTGAGCTACAAAGTGAGTTCAGGGCCAGCCTGAAATACATAGTGAAACCCTATCTCAAAAAGACAAAAGAATAAATAAAAATAAAAAAAAAGAATTGGTCAATGGATTAGCAATTGTATATGATATGTACAATATTGAGAACAAAGTGGTCAAAGTAAACTAACTTGATGACTTTACTTTTATTTGTATAACTTTTACATGCAGCACTGTAATATATAACAATGTGAAACTACAGTACTGTATCATACAGTACAATCTTCAAATAGTACAGTACTGTACAAACAAGGTGTACTGTACAAAAAAGGACATAGGCTGTATAAACAAGCTGCACAGAACTGTACAAAAGATGCATTTTTTAAGTGCAAAGGGCAGATTGTAAATCCAAATCAATGCCTCGATCCAGAAGTCTAAAGTTGTTAAACAAGTACGTTATTAAATGAGGAATATCTGTATATATCAATTGCATATATACATATATATAAAATGTATCTACTATATATAAATTATATTTGATATGTATTATATGTCAATTGTTATATACCAATTATTTGGTGTATCAGTGTATCAATTATTGGGCCAGGGATATAGCTCAGTGGCACATCACCAGCCTAGCAAGCACAAGGTCCTGAGTTTGATTCCCAGTACCAAAAAAAAAGTGTATCAATTATTTTGATAACTCTAAGAAATATAAAATTTGTACACTCTAAATGACCTGTTTTAACATCCATAAAACAAGCCAAATACTGGTTTATTCCTCTAAAAACAAATTTAGAAAACCAATTTGTATTCAACATATAGAAATAACTCTCAATGTGAACAAAAACTGAAAAAATGGAAACTATCTGAATCACACCATACCAGATCATACAAAACAAAATGACAACTAATTCAATGTACAAAATCAATAGTTCTTGTGCATAAAGGAGGAACTCACTAAAAGGTAAACAATCCCATTAATGACAGTTTCACAAATGCCTAAAATTAACACAGCAAAGGAAGTAAACATCTCCTGTAACAAAAACTGTTGTAGTCAGAAAGAGACTGAAGACGACACTACAAAGTAACCACTCCTGTTCCTGGATAGGACAGCAACCAACACCGTCCACATGTCCACATCCCCACAAATAATACATGAGTTTAATGCAATTCTCATCAAATTACTTTCAGTGTTCTTCACAGAACTGCACAGTCCTACAATTCATAAGAAATCAGAAAACACCATGAGTAGCCAAAGAACTAGGCACGAGAGCAAAACAGGCAGAATGGCTGTTCCAGATTCAGAGTTATGCCAAAAACCTACAGTTGTACGTATACCATGTTACTGGCACAAAAACGTGTTGATTACAACAGAATTCAGAATGAAGAAGCACTTTTTGTCACTTGATTCTGGACAAAAGACAAAAAACATACAGTAGAGAAGGGCAGTCTCTTCAAAAATAGAGCTGGAAAAACTGGTGATCTCAGTGCAGACGTTAAAATCCGGATCCACATCTCACGCATCACACACACACTATGGAAACCAAGTCAAAATGGACAAGGAGAACTAGACATTAAACTAGGAACGCTGACTCTGCTGGATGACAGAACAGGCAAAGCTCTTCACAACGTGGACACTGGCAAGGACTTTCTGAATACCTCAGCGGCACAAGCAATAATACCAAGAATCAACAAATGGGATTATGTCAAATTAAGATTTTTACAGCAAATGAAACAATAGATTCAAGAGAGAACCTCCAGAGTGGGAAGATCTTTTGTCAATGATTCCTTGCAAACTAACACCTACAATATATAAAAAGCTCAAAAACATCAGACACCCCCAAAATAAAAGACCAAGTTAAAAAGAAAAAGAGAACTCAAAATGGATACGCTCAAAAGAACAATGGCTACAAAATGCAGAAAAAGCTATGTTCAACATCTTTGTCCATTAGAGGTACACAAGTCAAAACCCACTTAAGATTGAGCTTATTCCAGCAAGCATGCTATCATCAAGAACTCAAAAAACAACAATGCAGGTGGGGGTTGTGTGGAAAAGGGAATCGTTCTGCAAAACTGACTGGAGAAAGAGAGTACAACCACTCTGGAGGTTCCTCCAAAACACTAAAACCAGTGATCGTTTTGACTCAGGTACCTGTCACTCTTCTGGGTATCTTCACGAGACGTAAACACATTTTACAGAGATGGATGCATTCCTTTTTATAGCAGCACAATTCGTAATACCTCAATTTTGGAAACAACCTCCGTATCCATCAACATGTATTTTTTTATCTGAAGTTATGCAACTACAACCTCACACAGCTGTGGCTAACTTTGTCCTTGGTGAAAGGTTTATAAACTCAAACAGAAATGGGATTTGTGTGAAAGGCCAGCGACAGTTTGGGCCGCTGACCAAGGGCTGAATATAAAACTACTTAACTCACAATGTCAAGACTTTCCTACACCAGTTTTATTTGAAACACAAATAAGTATTTCCTTTCTTTCATGGCAAATGATTCAAATAATGATGAACATGAGTCACTAATACAAGGGTTTTAAATATGAAACAAATTATTTTTAAAAAAGCAAAGGAATAACAGTTATATACAAAAGGTACCTGGAATCCTTAAACTGATTCCAAAAATGAAATGAGTTTATAAAATCTATGGTGAAACCAGAACATTCCACCCACTCTGGAGGAAGGGCTATAATACAACACTCAGTCAGCTGAAGATGGATTGGTAGAGGTGTCTATACAAAAATTTCAAGTCATTTTGCTTGCGCAGAATCATCCAGATCTTCCCAAGACTGAACGACAGTCCCGTGGCTTTCTTCCTTTTCCATATTCCCAACAAGGCTACACGAAGTTCAACTCTTGATGAGCCACTTACAACAGCAGTTCCTTAGGAGCCAACATGACAGGTGGTTCAATTTCTTTATGAGAAACAAAACTAGCCACCTACAGCAAGATATCAAAATGGACAAGTCCTTTTTCCTCCTCCTGATTATGTACAACGTCTCCCTTCGAGACTATTGTCCCCATCACACTTGTTCCTTCACAAGTCTAACCCTTGAGGTGATATGAAGGAGACCAACATCAAGAAAAGAAAAACTCAGAAATAAAAAAAAACTGGAAGGTATACAATACACCCCCAGGGCATCTCAAAATCCCAGCTACAGCACAATTCAGTGTACGGCTACGGTCCTTAGAGAAATAACTGCAGCTTTAATGTTTTTTTTTTTTTTTTGTCCTATTCAGGTGGTTAAAAGGGCACCAAATAAATATCGGGCAAGAGGAGCTTGCTGGGAGTTAGAAATTTAAAAACCGGCCACTTTATGTCCCTGTGATAATTCAATGCCGATAGGAAGTGTGTACTGAAGAAGGGACAACTTTCATACAAAAAAATAATTCTTCTAATCCAGGGAATCCTGGAAGTAGAAAATCAGGTTCAGGGGACCCCTGAGGCACTTTAAAGCCTTTTAAAAAATTACAGTAATAATAAATTAGCTATTGCTCTTCAGAGGCTTACAGAGTAGCTTCAGCATCAAAATCAGGTCCAAAGAACTATGTCCGTATTTCGGCTTTCTTGAGCTACTCAAGTCTCTTTAAAGCTTAGGTGAAATCTCCAACACCATTAAAAACACATATAATTTAACACAGACTGAATGGGGCCTTTGTTTAGCATGGAATTTGGTCCACAATGGTAGCAGCTGTCTTTATCCATTTCACCGCAGATGAAGACAATACATCGGGGAACAGTTAAACATGACAAACACCTCAAGGAATTACTAAATTCTCTCACACCCTTTCAGCTCAGAGCTCCCTCTCAGTCTTTTTTTTTTTTTTTGTGGAGAGAAGAGTATTACAGAACTTTTTTCTCAAAGATGCTTAACAATAGGCATAAAATGGTTAGCAAGGGACTTGAAAAAAATCCAACCCCAAGGAATCCAGAACACAAACAGTAAGTCAGAGGTATACTTCTGATTTGGGGCAAATTCAAGAATAAAGAAACAATCATCTCAGGTACATGTTAGAAGAGGAAATGAGTCTCTTTTTTTGGTGAGTTCTGTTTTTTTTTTAAGTGTTCTCACTACCACCTTCAGCTATCAATCATTTCTGAGAGTTCAAGCAGAAGATCGTCTTCATCTTTCCCAGGATCCAGATCAATCTCAGCTTCTAGTTTGCCTCCTGAAATCTCCCAGATTAGCTTCTCAAAATCATCCTCCACAGAGAGGGGGGGCTTTCCTGTCGAGGCAGAGCTGAGGCGACGTGCTTTCGTGGCAGTCTGGGAGGAGGAAGGGCCAGATACTTCTGGGGCTGTGGGGTCTGAAGAGGACTGGCTTGGAGACAGCACAAAACTGTAAGAAATAAAAAGACGATCAGAATTAAGTATCCCTCTCTTCAATGGTTAGCTGAACTTGGCTCAGGGACCCACAAAGTTAACTAATGTTGTTTCCGAGCATATGTATAAGACAAAACTGTTTTACTGATTTGAGAGTGAGCATGTTTACAATTTAAGGATATAATTTAGCCAGGTATTAAAAACATCTTTTAGATAATGTAGACAAACTATAAACAATGGCACCAAACAAGAGAAATCCTGAATTTTATGTTTTCTTAACAATTAATTTGAAATGCAACAATTTAAATGCGGCTAAACTTTAAGTGTTACTCCCTAGAGAGCATAAACAATATAGTGGCCTACAGCTGGATTAAGAAAACTTACCTGTCTCTAGGTGTTTCTGTCTCAGGCACAGTGACCAATTCATTCTCAGAGGTCAGTGGGACAACAGGCTACAAAAATAAGAAGGTAATTCAGTAAGAGTCATGTGTTTATATCAGAGTCCATCTATCTTCTTTTGCTATCTTTTTAGAATTATGGCTCTCTATCCCCACTCCCTCACTTTAGGGTGCTAGGGCTTGAACCCAGGCCTTACATATGTTAGGGAAGCACTCCATCACTACATTACACCCCCAACCCACTGGCTATCTTTTTTTTTTTTTTTTTTTTTTTGAGACAGGGTCTCACTGCGTAGTCCAGGCTAGCCTTGAACTCAGGGCAATGCTCCTGCCCCAGTCTCCCAAGTACTAGGATTACAGGTATGAGCCACCATGCCTGGTGGCTATCATTCTTCGTACTGAGGAATCCAAGAATCAATAATCCAAAGGCTGAGCATACAGGTAAGCAAAGTATCTTGCCACCCCAAAATTAGTTTTTAAAAACTCCTGCCCTAACACTTAAGAAATGTCTAAGTGTAAATATAAAATACAGTAACAAACTGAACCATTGAATTGCACAGGGAACGGCAGGAATGCCACACACAAACAGCAAATGTAGATTCAATCTCTCCTACCACAATGAACGAAGCATCCTGACATGGATGCACTTCTTACCACAGCTGCTTTTTTGGCTGGGATTTCCTGCAGGGCACTGCTGGAGCTGAGGGGCTTTACTGCTGCAACAACAGCAGGATGCATCTCTGCGGCCTTGCGTTTTTGGGCCAGTTTGGGAGATGAAACAACTTTAACCACAGACGGCTTCACATTTACTTTGGGTTTAGCTACAAGGAACAGAAAATATCCAATTAACAACTCGAATAGCATCTTTTACATGAAGAATAACTCGATAAAATACTAAAATTCCTATTGTACTAGAAGTATCAAGTAAATAAATAAAATCCCAGACAGAAGGCAGTCTACCACAGGTGATTATAATGTACGTAATACACACTCAATCCATTTCACTGGTTCTTGAATTTGTTACTATTCTAGTATTTTTCTTCTTCAAAAGCAGAGGAAAGATACACCATAGAAAGGTTCTGACAAAGCTATTTAAACAATTTAAAAGCTGTTAAACAGTAATTAAGTGCTCTCTTCGGCAGCATGTATACTAAACAGAATTAATTTCTGAGAGAGAAATGCATCTAGTTTTGTCTTTATATAAATAGTACCATATACTACTACTTATCCGTGTGATCAGTACACAGGATAAATGAAGTCCAACCCAACTCTCGTAAAGGAGTTCCTAAAACTTGGTGCTGTAATTCTGATACCCTAAGGCAAGACACACATTATATACACTCACCTTTACCCTTTTTCTCCAGAGACTGTGCTGCACATTTCACATTCAATACTGAGTCCCCAATCCCTGAAGTTTCTACCTCTATCTTCTGGCATGACTTTGCAGGAAGTCGCTTGCTAAAGTGTCGCGCAACACCTGACACAGCAGTGAGCACAGGTTTCTCCACCACATGGGTATTGCAAGAAGCTGCATCTCCCCACAGGGGTGTCAAGACTGATTTTTCCTTCTGTGAAGCTCCCCTCTCCTGCTGTTTGTGTGTATGATTCTCTCTCATGGTCTCACATCTCTTGATTGGAGTTGTTGTGCAATCAATTCCTATAGTCTCATCAGAAGCCTTTTAGTAGATATAAAGTGACAAAATTACAATTAGGACTTCTAATAGCCTATGATGATTTATAAAGTACCAGGCTAACACTGAGGTTAAGCAGTGTTACATGACCCAGAATGTGAGAGAAAGCTCCTTGATTTAAACTCATAGCAGTCCTCCAGCCTCAGCCTCCCAAGTGCTGAGATGCCAGACATACGCCTGGCTGAACTTTTCTTTTTTAAAAAAACAAGCCAACGTCTATAGACCCAGCTACTTGTTTTCATGATAAAGCTCCTTGATTCTATTCCAGAGAATAGAATGCTAAAGATGAAAAAATGTTAATGCTAAAAGTGAAAACCAAAAGAATAAAAAAAACTCAGATTTTTTTCAGGCTAGACAACCATGACCATAAGTAAAATCTTACTGAGCATAGTGACACATGCCTGTAATCCTAGCACTCGGGAGACTGAGGCAGGAGGAATACTGAGCGTTCAAGACCAGCCTGAATTATAGAGTGAAACCCTGTCTCAAAAAAGAAACCCCTCAAACACCAATACTACTAATTAATCACACAAAGAAAGACCCATGTGCACTTTTTTTAATTGTGTAAAATAAAATCTAAATGTCCAGAAAGACTATTTTCACATAGTAAAATATGTAGTCAGTAAAAGCAAACATCTTAAAATAATACAGAAAGTTATAGCAGGCTGCAAAATGAAGACTTTTATGTAGTCCTCAGTTATGCACTAAAACTTTAAATATGCAATAAAACAAACACATTTTCACACATGCATACATAAACATGTAGCTTACAAAACTATGAGGTTTGTTCATTTCTTTTTTCTTTTTTTAGACAGGGTCTTGCTATGTAGCCCAGCCTGGCCTTAACTTGCAATCCTCCTGTCTCAGTGTTCAGAGTGCTAGGGTTACCAGTGAACTCTGTGTTTTCATGATGATTCTGCCTCAGCCTCCTAAGTAGCTACTAGGTCTATAGACATTGGCTTGTTCTTTTCTTTTATTTATTTAATTATTTATTTATTTATTTTTTTGCGGTACTGGGGATCGAACTCAGGACCCTGCGCTTGCTAGGCAAGCGCTTATTCCACTGAGCTATATCCCCAGCCCTGGCTTGTTCTTTTAAAAAAGAAAAATTCAGCCAGGCATGTCTGGCATCTCAGCACTTGGGAGGCTGAGGCTGGAGGACTGCTGAGTTTAAGGTCATCCTGGTATATCACCAGACCGTTTCAAAAACACCCCAAAAAAAGTACAAGAACAAGGCCGGGACATAGCTCCATCGCTCAGGGCCTGCCTGGCAAGTGTGAAGTCTTGAGTTCAATTCCTGGTACAGACAGACAGACACACACACACACACACACACACACACACACACACACACGTTCATCAGGTTTTGTGCAATGCGTAGCATGACTTAGAAGCAGGGGGAAAAAAGCACCTTAGTTCACTGTATAACACAGGCTGGCCTCGAACTCATGGTAATTCTCCTGCTTCAGCCTCCAGAGTGCTGGGATTACAGGTGTGTGCCACCAGGCCCAGCCACACAATGATTTTAAACCAACTCACCTCATTGGCCTCTGTCCTAATAGCACAGCTCTGAGAAGCCACTTCATTTCCTTCCTGAAGCTTTTTCTCTTCTTTTACACCTATATTCAGAGACATCACTAGTTATTTAGGTGGGGCCTTTATGAGAGGAAGTTCAACAATACTTCTCTTTATGAGAGTAATGATAAAAGATTGTAACAGAAAATTGTGAAGTCTCAAAATATATATTAAACTATCAAAGGTCTACATAGTGTTGCTTTAAACAAGTAACTTCATTGAATCCAGTGATTTCCAAAATCTAGGCAAAGTTCTCAAAGAACTCTGAAGCCCACATGGCACACTATTCTCTGGGCTGTGACTTGGAGGAGGAGGACTACAGACCTGTTCTTTTCGGGATTCGGAGCAGCCGCCTCACCCCCGGGACAGCCTCGGGGTGGGGCTGGGAGCCGGTGCTGCTCTCACAGCCCTGCTGCACCCTCAGCGCCTTCTCCAGTTTAATCTCCTCCAGGGTCTTAATGCGCACCTCCTGCATAGATTTTGTTCTGCCTGCAGGCTCCTCTGACTGTCCTCTGCTCACAGCCACAGGTGGCAAAATCACTGTTTTCTTATTTTCACTATCAGTCTTTAGCTTGATGCAAGTTGCATCCTTTTTGCTTTTTTGTCTCTCTGACTCCTGCTGCCGGTGTTTTTTTTCAGCCAGGACTTCAGAGAAGGTTTTGATTCGGATGCTGGAGGAGCTTTTTGTTCCCAATGTAGAATCATCAGGTTTTGAAGGTCCTTCTGTCTTGAGTTTAGTTTGCAATTCTCCACGTTTTTGACTGGCTCTCTCAAGAAGAATTTCTTCTAATGTCTTCACATGAATTTCACCAATTTTATTAACTCTTTCTGTTTTGGGGGAAAAAAAGCCTAGAGTTTAATGACTTATGACCTCTCTACTGCTGGATTAATACAGTACAACACACATAGCTATCATTTAAGACAGGCAATTAAAATGATCAAAAGTATTGCATTAGTTTCACTCTTAATTTGAGATTACCACGTATTTCAGGTAGGCAGTAGCCCTGCACAAAAACTACAAAGAAACAAAAACCACTCAGCTGTTTCTATTCACAATCTTAATCTTATGAGTTGGTGAACTCTGTCAACACAAACCTCACCAGTCAAAATGCAGTCATATCTCAGTACTTGTCCGTATTCGTTTCTGCAAATTGTGATGTGCCAAAATTGATACATACTAAATCATTTTTGCTATAACAAACAATGTAATTAGGAATAATTCATGGACGTTCCCCAGAACTTTCACATTATGCTGGTTAACACTAGCCTTTTTCTGGGCTAAGATAAGCCTTTCAGACTTAAGGGTATCTTTCTTAACTTTTTTATGACCATGATTACATGATTACCATTTAAAATACACAAAGGTGCCAGGTGCGGTGGCACACACCTGTAATCCCAGCACTCAGGAGGCTGAAGGTAGTTGGAGGCCAGCCTAGATTACATAGTTGAGTTCAAGACCAGTCTGAACTATATAATGAGATCCTGTCTCAAACAACAAGAAAAGGTACAAGTAATGAGGCAACCTAGTCAGACTCTTTCAGAAAAAGAAAAAGGCCGAGTATGGTAGTGCACACCTGTGATCCCAGCACTTGGAAGGCTAAGGTAGGAGGAGCATTGCAAGTTCCCAGCCTGGGCTACCAAGTGAGCTCAAGGCCAGCCTGAACTGCACTGCAGGACCCTATCTCAAAAAGAGAAAAAAAAGGAGCGGGGGCAGAGGTCTCATCCCAGCACCAAAAATTAAATGTAATGATCTGGAGATTTATACTAAAATAAGATAATCAGTGAGTAACAACTTTTAATGAGATTAAAAAATACAATGTGTTCTGTCACTTTCAGAATTCTATGATAATCTACTGTTTCCTCTATCTGGAATATTCCCTACCTCATTTTTCTTGCTACCTGCTTGGTTTCAATTGAGGTCAGCTTAGAATCTGACATCCTCCAATCTAGTTTGTTTCTCTGATCACACAGTACTCTAACTGCCTGTACCTCCAAACACATACTTCATTCTCTGCAACACATCAGTGCAGTTTTGTTACAAAAGGGAATACTAATGCTTACTGAACTATCTCCTTAGGCTTTAAAAAAAAAAACTGTAAATTTGTCCATTTTAAGATGGCAAACTTTCTCAAAAGCAGCACTGAGTAGATGAATGGTAACATGGTTCCCTACCAAAGTTTCATTGAAATGATACAGAACACATTTAAAATAAAAGTCCACACTAATCCTAAGAAAGTATAATACCCCTGGCAAAGTATAAATCTTAAATTTCTCAGACAAAGGTGGATGTCTGAGATGGGCATGGTGGCACATGCTTATAACTCCAGCACTCTGGGAGGCTTAAGCAGGAGCACAAATTCTAACCCAGCCTAGATAGACCCAGGTGTCAAAATTTTTTTAAAAGGTCAGTACAAAGGCTCTGGATTCAAGCCTCAGTACCCCAATAGGAGTTGGGGGGAGAAAACAGATGTCTGAATTTATACAGATATGGAAAAAGAATAGCAGGTCTGAATCTGCTCTTCCTAACAAAACTAAACTGCCCAAATTTGGGTTAACCAGTTTGAAAAGCAACAGTGGGCTCTATGATAAGTGTTAGGACAAAATTTAAAGACTAGAGATGTAGCTTAGAAGACTGTTTGCCTAACATGCACAAGGCTCTGGGTCTGATCCTTAGCATACTACACACACTGTGCACACATACACATGAACACACACAAATACTGCAAATTTAACAGCTGCCTATGGAACAGCTGAGCCAGTCATGACCTCCCTCTTAGGAACAGCTCCCTAAGAAAAACAGAATTTACTCAAGAACATATTATGAAAATATTGGGACTAGAAAAAATACATGAAAATTTCAGGCTTTCAGAACTACTAAGCAAAATGCATGGAGTTGGGGAAGAGTAAAAACCAAACCAAGAAAAGGAAAAAAATTAGGTCCTTTCAGAATCAAGAGTCTTTTTTTACTACAGCAACTGTAATGGGCCCAGTCTTCAGGCCTACAAGCCACACAAGTAGCCTTTTGATATGCCTTCTTCAGTTGGGCAGAGGAAACCTAGGCCAAATATTCCCAACTGTAGAAAAGCATTAAAATAAAGAGAAGTAAGAATCCAAAATAATAATATGCGCATACAGATTTTAACAACAGATTCAGGGGCTGGGGAATGCCGAGTTGTGTAGTTTGCCTAGCACACGTGAAGTCCTGAGCCTGCGCCTTAGCGCCACAAAAAAACAAAATAAGAACAACAGAAAACCCAACCCCAACCAAAACAACAAACTTAATCAGATTCAAATTAGAAACTTCACAGCTGGCTGAAACCAGGCTGGAAAAAAGGAAAAATCCACAGAACAAATTAAGTTCCAGGAAAACAAAAGTGCTAAAATAAACTCATTTGAAAGACTAAATACAAGACTGGTCTAAAATCAGCCATTTAAAACAGGGTAAGTAAACTAGCCAAATTTGGCCTCTGCCTAATTTTATAAATAAACTTTGTCAGAACACAGCCACACTCATGCGCTTACATAGTGTCCATAGCTGCTTTCACATTACAATGGCAGAGCTAAGTGGTTTTGATAGACTAAACCACAAAGTCTAAAATACTTATAGTTTCTTGTGGTGTTAGGGATGAACCTAGGGCTTTGTAGTGCTAGGCAAGCCCTCCACCACTGAACAAAATCATTGTAGCCCAAAGCCTAAAATATTTACTACTTGACCCTTTACAGAAAACTTGTCAATTTCTGATCCATATGAAACTACAAACACAGTTTGCAGAAGGGACAGAAAGTATGAAAGCAAGGCCAAGACACATATGAAGCACTATGTACCCAAAGTTTCAACATTTACTTATAAGAATTTTGTAAGAACTAAAAAAAAATAGGGAGGACAGACTCAAAAAGAAATTAGAGGAATGTTTTCTAGAACTAATGACAAGTTCTTAGATTCAAAGGGCCCACTAAATACTCTAGAATGAACCAGAAAGATCTGAGCTTAGATCCACCACTACAAAGTTGCAGCACACGAGGAAAAGGTACAGAGAAAATCCTAAAAATTTCTGGAGACTATCAGGCTATCTACAAAAAACTAAGAACATCCAGCCGGATATGGTGGCACATGCCTCAAATCCCAGCACTTGGGAGGCTGGGGCAGGAGGATCACTGAGTTCCAGGCCAGCCTTAACTGCACAGCAAAACCCTGTCTCAGATTTAAAAAAAAAAAAGAATACCCAACATCATACTCCCTTTTAGGGGAGTAGTTTACAGTTATACCATGGAATGATGGAATGAAAAAGAAAGTATATGCTTATGTCACTCCTAAGTACAGATGTGAGACTTATTTATCATACATGAAAGCAACACATTGAATCCTACAAAATATAAAAAAGCTGGACAGTTAGGGTTACAACTCAGTGGTAGAATGCTTGCATAACTGGCACCAGGCCCTGGGTTCAATCCTCAGCGTGACTATAAAACATATACAGAAAAACTGGTGGTTAAATACTTGGATGTCTTATTATTCTTTAAATTGTACACATGAGATGTGGTTGAACTAACGTTTAAATGAAAAACATTACTGTTTAAAATTTTTAAATGCTGCTCAAACACACTTATCCCAGCATTCTTGCCACTTCCAAAGCACGTCTGTACAAGTCCTAGCTCATGTCTTTAATTTCACTGTCGTGGGTGCTTCATCTTTAAATGATTCAAAATGAGGTGTTTTTGTTTGGTTTGAGTTGAGACAGGGTTGCTTGCACCATGTAGCCCAGGACAGCTTTATACCCGCTCTCTTGCCCAGGTTGGCCTCAACCCTGCAGCAATCCTCCTGCCTCAGCCTCCCAAATGCTGGAATTACAGCCATGCACCATCATGCCCAGCACAACATGTTTACTTTTCATGGTCATTTTGACTCTGTGAAAGAGCCAGAAGTTGCACAATGCCAGAATTGGTCAATAAAGTAGATAAGGACACACTGTAAAGGGTTTCTGATGGCACACAACAAGATTCACTGTATTTTTAATCACACCTTGTATAAAGTACCTGTTTTCTTTGGAACATTTCTTTGCTAAGAAACTTCTAAAAAAAAAAAGTCAGGCCCCACCCCAGGAATACCACTCCGCCTATGGGGTGTGCCAGGTGCTCTGCTCTGCTCCACCCCCAGAGCTCCACTCAGCCCCCGGGGTGTGCCAGGTGCTCCACCCTGCCTCCAGAGCCCCACTGGGTCCCCAGGGCACGCCAGGCACTCCGCCCCACCCCCAGAGCCCCACTTGGCCCCTGGGGCATGCCAGGCGCTTCGCCCGGCCACTGGGGCATGCCATGCATTTTGCCTGGCCCCCAGGAAGGTCCTGAAGATTCACCTAAACTTACAGACACGGATGTGCTGACAGAGTCTGGTGGTTCGCTGTGTAACCCTGCCTACCTGACTGGACACTCGACGGCTGTGAGGGCTTGCCAAAGGGTGCTTCTCCACTTCTTGCCATAGTAATTTGTGTACACCCACATAATATACACCATATTTAGAAGCAGCCAAGTCTCTGCCCAAAGTAAGAGCATGAGGGAATAAATAAAGTGCAGTTATTACCAGTGGGAAGACCACTGACAGGGTGGTAGAACAACGGTGGAGAAAATTGATTAATTGAATGAGCCATCATCTATATAACTGAGTAATAAAGACGAAGATAACATTATGTAATACAACATCCAGTGGTAACTGCCTACTATTTTCTCTGTAATCTGGTATTTCCTTTGTTTTTGTGTCAACAAATGGAAAGACAATACTATGTAATACAGCATCTAGTGATGATTCCCTATTGTCTCCTCTGTAAGTCAGTACATCCTTTATGGCTTTTGTTATAATACGAAGATAACATTATGTTATACAGCATCCAGTGCCAATTCCCTACTATCTTCTCTATAACTTGGTATTTTCTGTATTGTTTCTGTGTTATTCTGGGTTCTTTTGCCTTAAAAAAAAAAAAAAAAAAGTCAGGCATGGTGGTGCATGCTTGAAATCTTAGCTACTTTAGAGGCTGAGGTACAATGGTCTCAAGTTTGAGGATAGCCCAAGCAACTTAGCTAGATCCTGTCTCAAAATAAAAAACATCAAAAGGGCTGGGGCCACTGTTCAGTGTAGCGTGCCTGCATCCAACCCCTAGGGCCCCCGCCCCCACAGTGCTCTTTCATAATCTTTCTTCATTTATACAGTGCAGTTTGGCTCATCTGTAGGATTACTGTTCCCAACATGACCTTTTTATGGTCCAGAGCAAAGAACCCACAGCTTTGTGTATGTTAGGCACTGAGCTATATCACTAGCACATCAGAACATGACTTTGTAAGACAGGAATTATTTTAGCATATAACTGTAATAATTTTTATCTACTTCCATTTTGTTGGATATCCCACTATTAACATAATGACGAACAATCATTTTGGCATCTTTAAATACAATAAAGGAATTTATAACAGTAAGTAATCGGCAAAATAATCTATGAAGAATAAAAGTACCAGAACAATTTTATAATTTTGAGTACCTGTTGCCTCCTCACTATTTGGCCCAGCTGACACACCTAATCGTTCCTTCAGAGATTTGGAAACTTGAACTACAAGAAAGAAGAAAAAAAAAAGTCAAAATCTAAAATTTGAGTGAGATTTTATAGGGTTTTTTTGTGTGTCTTTTTGTCCTTTTTCAGATAGGGTCTCAGTATGCAGTTTAGCTTTGAGCTCACTTTGTAGCCCAGGCTGGTCTTGAACTCACAACAATCCTCCTGCCTCAGTCTCCCAAGTGCTGGGATTACAGGCATGAGCCATCACGCCCGGCAGGTTAAGTATTTTCGTCAAAGTTCATAAATAAGGCTATTTTTAGTTTTTAGTTTTTGTTCTTTAATCTCAAGGTCTGAAATTTTTATTATCCCCAGAGGAGATCTGCATGAGTTACGAATTCCCTAGAGCACTGTGGAAAGCTAAGGGTGGTGGGGACACACCTTTAGATCTGAAAAGCAAAAACTACTGAATTAATAATTTAAGGAAATAACTGTTACTGTACAACATTCTAAAATGTTTTGGCATCAAAGGTTTTCTTCTCCCCAAATCTATTTGAAACATGTTCATTACTTATGAGACACTGGTTTTACTGATGGAAGGCAGAAGGGAATGTGGCAAAGAAAGAGAACCTCTAATTACTCTGACCACATAAGAAGTCCCCAGATGGGAATATCTACTGATCAAAGGCTCTTGGATTAGAAAAATATGTACAAAGAAGTTACTTATCCTCATGAAAAATTTAAGCACAAGAAAACAACAACTTGTTACCCATTAATGCTTAGTTTAACAGTGCAATTAGTGTTTTACTGTTAATTCATATGAGGGAAACACAACCAAACCCTTGACTTCTTTCATGTGTACCATTCCCAACTCCCAAATCTCTCTAGATCAATTTGTAGAACACTAAATCTATGCTACTATCTCCCACTCCTGGATTAACAGCTTGCTGACCCCACTAGCAGTCTACTTATCTGCAAGCAGGGTAATGCATGTGAACTGCAAATGGGATCCCTTGAGGCCTGTGTAAAGCCTTTCAGTGGCTTACTACCTTAGGATAAGCTCAAACTCTCTTAAAATGGCTTTAAAAATTCTCTAATGATCCAGTGCCTCCTCCTCAAGTCACTACATGCTTCACCCCAGTTCTATGGTTTAGCTCCGCTCAGTTCTCACGCACATCACACTGTCCCAGCTCTGGCACTCCACATGGATTATTCTCTCTTCAGGTCCACACTTCAACAACGCATCTTTTGCAAACCTTTCCTTGACAGATGACAACAGTAAGCACACTTCCTGTGTTCCCATCCTACCATGCTTTTTATCACAGAACTCATCACATTACCTGTAAGTATTCCTACCTGCCACTATACTACAAGTTCCTAAGGGGTGTGATGCCATTTATTTTGTTCAGTGGTATCTAATCCAGAATCTACCAGAGTGAGCACATGAATGTTTTTTGAATGGTAACAGACACCAAAAAATAACCTAATTAGCCTGACCAACAGAATGATGAACCATACTTAACATTACAAGCATCAAGATCAAGGGCTGGGGATATAGCTCAGTGGAATAAGCGCTTGCCTGGCAAGCGCAGGGTCCTGAGTTCAATCCCCAGTACCGCAAAAAAAAAAAAAAGGATCACACAAGCAGACACAAAGGGTATTAGAACACAGGTACTTACCTTTCTTTGGTGCTTTATCAGTATTCATTTCTGGAGCTTCAATTTTCTTTCCCAGCCTCTGTGCCAGACTCCGCTTCAATGGGGGATCACTGTCTCCACCTACAAATATGGGGAACTTGGTTTAAGGCATCAATCTTTATTAAGGTCAAGAAACACAAGAAAAAAAGAAAGATGCTAAGAAAACAGGGAACTAGACAGGGAGACGGGAGGGGAAAGGAAGCAGAGGCTCAAGACGTGATAGGGACGTGTACCAGTAGGTCACACATATGTACTGCAAACATATATTAATATAAAACTTTAAAGAAGAGAAATATAAGCCAAAACAGACAATGGAGAATAATTTTGTAAGTTTTTTGCATTTACATGGTGTATGTACGCACCAGCTTCCTTAGGAACTCAATGTTACAAAAGTAATAAACATATCCTAGAAAGAGTATGTATAGGTAAATACCTACCAAATAACTAAGACTAAAAATGGAGGTTTAAATTCAGAATTAGGAATGTGAAAAATGTTTGCCAAAATATCTTAATTGGCCAAATGCTACATTACAAACTTTTAAGTTTTCCTGTGATTCAAGAAATCTAAAAGCCAGTCTTTCTCTTTAATTCCAGGTAAGAAACCTAATGTTTTAACAGCCAGGCTTGCTGACACATGCTTGTCATCCTAGCATTCAGGAGGCTGAGGCAGGTAGATTGCTACTGGCTATACAGTGAGTTCAAGGCCAATCTGAACTACTTAGTGAGACCCTGCCTCAAAGAACCAAAACAAAGCCAGCTGGGTACAGTGGCACATACCTGTAATCCCAGCCCTTGTGAGGCTGAGGCAGGGCACCTGCCATGAATTTAAGGCCAACCTAAACTATATAGCAAGACTCTGGCTCAAAAAAATAAAAGGGAACTAAGATTCTGAAAGATTGTCTACCTTATCCAAGACACGAACTAGTTACTGATAAGTAACTTAAGACCTGAAGCAAGTGTTCTGACTCAGTTTATTAATTATTCACTATCACAGTTAATCATAGTGCTTTAAATTTCTGTAATTTCAATAAAAGGTACAATACACGAAAAACACAAGGAACTATTATAAGTACTTTTCAGTCAACTATCCAGCGGGACTGGCAAATCAATACTGATGAGATTTGTAAAAACAGTTCAGGGAGAATACCATGCTAATGAAGAAACAAGCAGAAAATAAAACATACACACAAAACTTTATCTCACCTTCTGAAAGTTTTCGTTTCCCTAGTCTCTCAGTAAGACTCAGTCTAACCAAGGGTTCTTCTCCTAAAAGGGAAAAGACAGAATTTCTCTACTATCACTCAAGTTTTCTGTATTTGGTAGCTACTAATAGGTACAAAATATGTTCTGCCACTAGTTTGAGCCCACCCAGGAAGCGTCTTGAAAATCAGGTCTCAATCGTAAGGAAGATTATCAAATTTAAAAGAAAAAAAAATCTCAGTAATTTAAACAAATGCACAGTCCAAACAAAAGCAATAGCACAGCATTAATTATTAACAGCAGCCAAGCAGAAGACAGATTATATTCTCAACAACTGGTTATAAAGCCTAATCTGTACTTTTGCTTATGTACTTTGCTAAATTATATAACTTCATCACCCCAGCAAGGGAGGGCTCTTCCTGCTGATTCTTCGTTGAATGGCATCAACATTTAAATGTATCTGTATATGACAAATTATTTATGTCCTATTTCTTACTAGATTTAAAAACTAGAACTACATGTTTCTTTAGCTCGAAGAGAGTTTTACCCACAATGAGAAGTCAGTAAGTTTGCTGAATGCACACAGGGGAACAGTAAATGTGAAAATTTATATACTGTAACAGTGAAGGCTGCTTGAACAAGAATAACAATATTTTTAATATCAGGGTCAACTGTAACTTCCTTCTCTCTTACCCACCCTCCCATGTTACTGAGCATCAAGCCCGGGGCCTTTGCACCCCCCAATCCTTTTTTAACATCTTAAGACACAGTCTCACTAATTTGTCCAAGTTGGGCTTGAACCTGTGATCTTCTGGTCTTAGCCCCGGAGTGCTGAGAGTACTACTGTGCACTATGTGGCCTCTTTACAACTTTATATTCAATTCACAGGCTACTAGTCTTCCTGCAAAGTCATCAAAGTTAGAAGAAAAAAAAAAAAAAAAATCACCCAAGAATTTTGCATTTCCAATTATATAAAAGTAAAAGGCCACCAATCCTGAAATCTAAGCCCTACCTTGTTTGTTTGACAGTGTTACTGTCCTCACGACAGTCCGAACATTTTCTTTTTCAGGACCTGGAATGGGCTGAGGTTGGAGTAGCAGACTGGAAACGCTTGAAGAACCTTCTGAACAAGACCAGTAAAAAATAACAAATTGTGAAAAATAAAGCTCTCATAAGGTAAGAAACTTAGATTCTATAACCAGTTAAGCCCAATACAGATTGCTCTGTCATTAGGAACAAATCAACCTTTCTGTACCTATCTGCCTACAATGAAATGGTGCGATGGCTGGAGGACCCTTGAGCACAATGTGAAAACGAGAAACATGAAACTGAGCCAGGCAGTGATACACACTATAATTCCTGTCCCAAGACCCTGGAAGGCTGAGAGAGGAGGATCTGAAGTTTGAGCCCTGCCTGGGCAATTTAGTGAGACTTTGCCTCAAAATAAAGACTCATGGTATTCTAGACTTAATCTCAGAAGTGTATTGGCTATCAGGTATGTCAATCCAAAGTTTTCTGTCTAAATGTAATCATGTATAAAATCTTACCTCCAAGGTTTCAACACAGCAAGCTTCAAGAGTTCTCACAATCAACTATTTGTTTCTCTCCATATAGGTTTCACACCTTATCGTTTTTAGAATGGTAATACATGCCAGCCAGAGGTTGAGGCAAGCTCCAGAAGAAAATCCTAGGAACTTTTGTTTTTTGAGACAGGGTCTCACTATGTAGTTCAGGCTGGCCTTAAATTTACTTTGTAGCCCAAGTTGGCCTTCAACTAGTGGATCATCTTAACTCGGTCTCCTCCTTGTACTGGGACTATAGGCATGTGCCACCATGACAGCTTAATCCTAGCAACTTTTGAGAACAATTCATCTACTACAAAATGAAGTTCTTGCTCTCCTAATGGCATCCTTAATGGTATTTTTCCTATTTCCCAAGACATAGTACCTTTTAGGTTATTATAAGTGCACAGTTATAAATAGCTAAGGACTTAAACACAGTCACAGTTAAATCTGTGTTTTCCTTCAACTAAGAGAAATCAAAAACTATTTGCTCATCTTGGCTGTTGCTTCCACAAGTATCCTTTTCTTCTCTAATAACACAAAACCATCCCTCCCAAAACCTGCAATGACTTACCACCTTGCTTCTTAGATTTTTCCTTCATTTTCTTTGATTTAATTTCCTCAAGAGTCTTTATTCCAAAATTTAAACTTTCACCTGAGAAACCCAAACAGAAATCATATGAGAAACTAGATCCTTTTTCATCTTTGCTTTTTATCTTTTCATAGCAAGCATTCAAGCATTTTTTAAATGAATGATTAAGAAACTGTACATATATGTGTGTAGCAGGGAGATGGAAGAAGGACAATAACTCTGAACTAAACTTCAAAGGTAAACAGTGTGGACATATTTCATAGTGTTTTAAGATTTAACAATAGTACAACCTCTTCTTACCTTGCTTTAAACTGACTCCAGGTTTCCATGTAGGAGCCACTCGTAATGCATTATGGACCTCAGGAGTTGGTTGTAGAGTAGGTGTTTTGGTTTCATCACCTTCCTCAGAAAACTGGTCTGTGTATCAACATTTAAGAAAAACTTGTAATTAAAAATTGGCCTACAGCTTTAATACTGATACTGTTCAACTTACTCCATGACTCTAGTTACTTGCGTTAAAGAAAAAGCTAGCTAGGTGTGGGGGCACACCCCTGCAGGCTCAGTGATTTGGGAGGCTAAGGCAGGAGGATCACAAGTTTGAGGGCAGCCTGGGCATTTTAGCAAGACTCTGTCTCAAAAAGACCTGGGAATATACCAAGATCCTGTTTCAAAATAGGAAGACCTGGGGGTAGAGAACCCGATTAGCACGCAAGAGGCCCTGGACTCCATCCTCAGTATAGCAAAAAGAACAAAAAAGAGAAAAGAGCCAAAACTTACCGTCATCATCTTCATCGTCATCTGCAGCATTGATTACAACTGGTGGATGTGTGGGGCTGGGAACGTTTTCGGAACTTTCTACTTTCATAACACTCCGCAGCTGAGGGCAGGGGTTAGACTGGACAGACAATTTGTTCTGTTGAGCCGTGAGTTGACCAGCCTTTACTTCTTCTTCTTGTGACTCAAGCACAGTGGGCAATGCAGCTAAACATGTAAACCCAGTCACAAATTAAAAAAGGACGTACAATCTCAATTCAACAAAAATCACTGGCTCTTTACGGTTAACTTTGGTACATTTGCCCTATAAGCATGTATACCTTTTTACTTAATTTTTAGTTTCTAAATTCCCAGGGAATTAAAAATGTGCTTTTAGCCAGTAACTCTTCACGGTATGGAAACACAGTGGCACATCAAAACAGAACAAACAAAAGGCTAGATGCACACTAGTGTTTCTAAGTTCTACATATTTAATTTTAAAAGTGAGATTCTAGGCTAGGCTTTTTTTGATCATCAGATAAACAGCTTTTAAGAGAGAGAAGAAAAGTCAAATGTGGTGGTGTACACCTATAATCTCAGCTTCTTGGGAGGCTAAGCAGGGGATCACAAGTTTGAGGTCAGTCAGAGCAACTCAGCAAGACCTTGTTTCAAAAGTAAATAAAAAAACAAAACAAAACAAAACCCAGTGGGATAGGCTGGGTGTGGTGGCATACAACTGTAATCCCAACACTTCAGAGGCTGAGGCAGGAAGATCACTATGAGTTTGAGGCCACATAGTTCAAGACCAGTCTAACCTACATAGTAAGACCTTGTCTCAAAAAGCCAAAGTAAAATACCGGTGAGGCTGAGGCAGGAGGACTCCTGCAAGTTGGAGGCCAACCTGAACTGCACAGTGAAGCCCTGTCTCAAAGACCAAAAACACCCCAAAAGACAAACATAAGTAGGTAAACAGAAGAGCTGGGTAATCATCTCATTTATTTAATCCTCAATGGGTGTAGCTCAGTGGCACAGCATTGGCCTAGCACACATCAGGTCTTGAGTCCAATTCCTAATAAGGGTGGGGGTGGGGGTGGGGGTAGAAGAAAAGATACTACTTATCTGAAAAACCGGCAAGAGTGAACCTACTGTCTGCCCTTAAATAAGGTGAAAAGATGTCGCCATCACATTTTAATCACATAGCAGGATAACTTTGTATTTATCTTTGTAAGGCTGAGGACTGAACCCAGGGTCTCGTACATGCCAAAAAAGTACTATACCCCCAGCCTCAGAAATGGGTTTTTTTGTCTTTTTGAGACAGGGTTTTGCTATGCAGTTCAAGTTAGCTTTGAAATTACTTTGTAGCCCAGGCTGGCCTTGAACTCCCAGCAATGCTCCTGTCTCAGTCTTATCAAGGCTAGGATTACAGGTTTGTGCAACCATGCCCAGCCCAGATAAGGCTTTTCAATGGTCAATAATGCCACTAAGAAAACTGTATTAAAGAGTTTAGAAATAAATATCAGCTTTCTACAGGGCATGCTATTTTAGATGACAAATGAGCAGTTAGTATGTTAGGCCTTGTGTGCCATGTAATCTCCGTCTCAACTATACGTTCTTTAACAGTAGCAGAAATCCAGACATAAAAACTATGTAAATGAATGGACAAGGTTGCATTCCAGTAAATCTTTACAGAACAGGCAGAGGACAAAATATGCCAAATCATGGTCTAGAACAGCAATGGCAAACCTTTTAACGCTTTCAGTGATACAAACAGCCTGTTGTAGCACACATGCCATGTGTGCTACAACACACTGGCTGAGGGCTGGAGGTACAGCTCAGTGGGCTAAGTGCTTGCCGCTGAGCACTAGGGCCCTGAGTTCGATCCCCGGTCCCAAAAAAAAAAAAAAAAAAAAAAAAACACACACACTGGCTGAGAGAATCAAATTTCATTTCGAAACCTTATCAGTTTGACAAGAAAATGGGAAATGAAACAAGCTATTGCAGTCTAATTTGGCGTGCCAAGAAAAGTTCGGTTCTATAGTGGGTAGAAATCATTTAACCTTAATAAGGTTCAGCTTGGGGCTAGGGCTATAGCTCAGTGGAATAAGTGCCTGCCTGAGTTCCATCCCTGGTACCACCAAAAAAAAAAAAAAAAAAGGTTCATCTTACCCAATTGCAAAGTAGAATACTGCTCAGTCAGTAGACTGAAAGAAGGCAATGTATATGAAGCACTTTGTACAGTCTGCAGTCTCTACTTAACAGTAACTCTTTCAAAATTAAGAACAGATCTCACTTTTACTTGGAGGTAGGAACAGCCCATCAACATAGCGTCCTCTGTTGTGATGGAAAGCACAATTTAGTTTTTGACATCCCATTGGCTGATTTTCCCAATAACATGGAATTTCACTGCGTTTTTTCTGTAAAAGAAAAAAAAATTGTTTTCAATTAAAAAATGAAATGAGACTTGTATTGATTCAGTAATTGTTTTTCTGGACAAAGTTTACAAAGGGTTCAATATCTGAGGGACGGGACACGATTTTTAGCAGTAAGAGGAGCTGCTGAAAGTGACAACCATTTCAGCACAGTGGAGAGGTAAAAGGAACACAGGGTAGTTTATCTGCTATTATTTTCTCCTTGGCCTCATCCTAAAACACTTACTATCTACATTTAATTTAGAGAAGCAGGATACAGGTTATGAAATCATTAGCCAGGTGTGAGGATCGCTGCGAGTTCGAGGCCAGCCTAGACTACAGAGTGAGTTCAAGGCCAGGCTGCACTACACAGTGAAACCCTGTTTAAAAAAAAAAAAAGGATTTTGGAATCAAAGATAACAGGGTTTCCATCTCCATTATTCTACTTAGCTATGTGACCCTGGACAATTCAATGCCTTCAGGCTCACCTTCCTTAGCAATACCTGTGTAATCCCAGCTACTCATGAGGCCAAGGCATGAAGACTACAAGTTTATGACACCAGCCTGGGAAACATTCTTAATGAGACCATCTCAAAATAAAACTTCAAAATAAAAGGGGAGGGCTAGAGATAGAGGTCAGTGGTAGAGCACTTATTTAATGTGTATGAGTTACCAAAAATTCCCAGTATAGGGTAGGGCTATCTAATTTATTTCTTATAAAGATTAAAAGAAATAATGTATATGAAGCATGTAGTACATAGAATAGACTCAGTAAACTGTAGTTATTTTTTCAAACTATGAGTTTAAGGTTGTCAGAAAATTTTTCCCATTCTTAACTTTTTTTGTGTGTGTGGGGGAGACAGGTTTCATTTGTAAGCAGGCTGGCCCCAAACTCAGAGCAATCCTCCTGCTGCAGCCTCTGGAATGTTAAAATTATAGGTATGACTTATCATATCCATCCAGCTGCCTGCAAGCAATATTCAGATACCAAGTGTTTTCTGTAACAGTATTTTCTATCTACAAGCCATTGATATTTATTTGGTCTATTTAATATATTTGTTAGATTTTATGAGTTTATACTCTTCCTCCTTTTTTAAGGTCTTATGTAAACCTGTCTGGCCTTCAACTCTCAATCCTCCTGCCTCAGACTCCAGGAGTGCTGTGATTACAAATATATACCAAGCTGGGCATGGTGGCACATGCCTACAATCCTAGCAGTGGAGCCAGGAGGATCGCCAGGAGTTGGGAGTCTAGCCTTGGCTACCTACTGAGTTCAAGCCCAGTCTAAACTACATAATGAGACCCTGTCTCAAAAAACAAAACAATAAAAACATATGCCACCATGTCACTATGCCTGGCGTGATGTTTCTAATTAAAAAATAATTTATGAACAACAAAGATGATTTGAAAAATAGAATGACTATTATGGTATTATCACTAAACAATTACTTTGGCATAGAACCCCCCCACCCACACACACACTTTTTTAGGCAGTATTAGGGATTGAACACGGGGCCTTCACACCAAGCTGTATCTTCAGCCCTTTTTTACTTTAAAATAGGCTGGGATCAAACTTACAGTCCTCTTGCTTCAGCCTCCCAGAATGCTGGGATTACAGGTATGTACCATCATGCCTGAGATCTTTTTAGTTTTTAAAATAATAAATGCATACACATACTTAAAAAGTATTCCATGTAACTCTGTATGTTTTTTATTTAGTACATATCCTCTGTAGTAACACTTCTCTTACACGATTATTTATTGGGATTGTTATAGTAATGCAGTATACCATTTAAAGATATATAGTTGATTCTCATTAATTATTCACTGCTCTAAAGTTACTGGGAACACTAAATTAGAGAATACTGAACCATTACTCCTAGGAGAAAAACAAGGCTGAACTTCTGTGACGCCCTGTTCATGTTTGCATTGACTAATCAATACTTGTTTTAAGTGTCTGCTTCAAGTCACCTTATGTTATACTGATTTGTCAACATGAAATTTCTTGACAAACAGCATTTAGCTCATGCTTGAACAAAGCCTACCTAACATTCTTATTTTCTCTGTAAAGCACAGAACAGATTTCTTTTATTTACAAACAGTACACTGCACCTCAGTGTATGTTTTGGGACCATTTTAAACAGCAGAATGACTAACCAAAACCAGAAAAAATCATGGCACCAAATAGCCTATGAAAAGAACCCTTGATTACAGTATATGAGTGAAGCAAGAAGGCAGAGCTGTCATTGGCTCAACTGGAAACACGCAGATCTGGTAACTCTAATTCCTCGTGCTGTGACCATGTCCTTCAAACAACAAAGTACTCAAGCTGTAATTTGGGAGTTACAAATTAAGTACTGGATTAGTAGGCAAAATGGCAAATATGAAACCTATACCATAATGGAAATAAACTACAAAAAAGGTAGAAGTCCTTTTCATCCCTTTCCTATCTACAGTCACTACAAAGGTTCTCCTTTATACTTCCAGATTTAAAAAATACACATGCAAACAAAAAACAATTGTAAGTTTTCTCTCCTAGTTTACATACATTGTTCCACACTTACATTTTTTACTTGACACTATATCCTGATCTTCCCATATCAATAGATTAGTTTCCCCTTTGAAAGTTTTGCTGTTGTTTGATGGGCCTCATGGTGCACACCTGAAATCCATCCAGCTCCTCGGGAGGTAGGAGGATCATGAGTTCCAGGCCAGCCTCGGTAACTTAGCAAGACCCAAAATGGCTGGGAGTGGGGTATCTCAGTGGTAGAGCACTATATTAGCGTGCTATCGGGCCTAAGTTTGATCCCCAGTACTGAAAAATGAAACAAAAAAAAGTGTATTTTTTTTCTGCCCAGCAAAACACATTTATTGGTGGTACTGAAAACTTACATCAATCTCCATGTGCCGAAACCTGCACACCTGTCGAAAACAGCGTCCTTCTTGCCACAATGTGCAAACAGTTTCATTTCCTAGTGCAGCTTCACAGTGACGGAATGGGCAGCTGTCACCCTGTTAGAAAAGAGAACACAGAAAAGACGTGGCACTGAAATAAAGCCTATGTAAATTGTGCAAAAGGGGTCTAAACAAACACAAACTAGTAATAGGATAACAAGAATAATCTGAGTGCAATAAATTTATAATTTCCTATATAATTTCTTTATCTGATCTGTCAATATGAAATGACCCATGCTGAGAGATGGGGTTGAAAAGAAAAGTAGTAATGTTAGATACTCCCTAAAAAAATACATCAAAACTGTTTCACATATTCTGTCCTGTATAACTCTAGGCTTTGGACAGAAATTCAGAAAAAAGGTAATAGATAAGGATTCAAGTATAATTAATATATAATTGTGGTTCTTTGTATATTTTATTTAAAGACACTATTGTGAAAACTGCTATTTGTAAGACAGACAAAATTATCAGAGCGCTGCTCAAACTTAGGTAAGTAGCCGGGCACTTACCTAAGGTGGTACATGCCTGTAATCGCACCACTCATGAGGTTGAGGCAGGAGGATCTTTGCAAGTTCAAGACCAGCCTGGGCTACGAAGTAAGCTCAAGGCCAGCCTGAATTGCATAGTGAAACCCTGTCTCATAAATGACTAAAACAAACAAATAAAACTGAGTACTTACCCTCCAATCCCAAAACACAATTTTTTTTTGAGACAAGGTCTTGCTTTGAAGTGCCAGTTGGCCTGAAACTCATTATGTAGCCAAGGCTGGCCTTGAACTCACAGCAATCCTCCTACCTCAACCTCCCAAGTGCTGGAATTCTAGGCATGCACCACCATGCCAAAGTAAAACTTACAATTTTAAACACAGCATTAATATGATAAATAAAGTTCCTGTAACATATGAATTTGCAGTCATAACAACACATAGCAAATACATCTACATGGAGCTGCAGAGAATCTGGCAGAAAAACAAGGAATGTTGACAAAGATAAAGCAAAAAGGTCAGAGAAGAGCTTTACATTCTTAGCAGCAGAAAATCTGGGAAAAGAGATCAGATTTAACCAGCACAGTTTGAGAAGTATAATATAATCCAGGCACTCACTTAATAAAAAATACATAAAATCACAGTCAGCAAGCTGTACATCAAAGTACTCCCAAATTTTTTTTTTTGGTACTAGGAATTGAACTCAAGACCTTGTGCTTGCCATACAGGAGCTGTGCCACAGAGCTGTATCGCCAGCCAAAGTACTCCCAACTGAAAAGCAGTAATCAGAGGCGAGAGAACATTAACTGATGACTATGTGCCATGGCCTTTTCTTTTGCTGTTACTAGGACTTGAACCCAGAGTCTCTCCACTGCACAACAGCCCCAGCCATTTTAAATTCTGAGTTTGAGACAAGAACTTTTTGAGTTGCCAAGTTGTACAAGCTGTGCTCAAGCTCGCAAACTTGTGATAGGTGCACCACTGCACCTAGCTTTTCACTTTCTGTAGAACAAGGGAAAATTATAGTTATATATACAATAAAGAGGCCAGACATGGTGGTATACACCTGTAATCCCAGCACTCGGAAAGTGGGTCAGGAGGATTGGTTTGAGGTTGGGTTTTTTTTACCCTGTCTTTTTGACAGTGTTTCACTTTGCAGTTCAGGTGTGGTTATTCTCCTGGATCAGCTTCCCAAAGGCTGGGATTACAGGTGCAGGTCACAGCACCTAGCATTAGTGCAAGTTCAAGGCCAGCCTGGGCTACATAGTTCAGGACAAGCCTGAACTACAAAGCAAGACCTTGTCTCAAAAAAACCAAAAGCATTATTATTATTTTTTTTTTTTGCGGTACTGGGGATCGAACTCAGGACCCTGCGCTTGCTAGGCAAGCGCTTATTCCACTGAGCTATATCCCCAGCCCCCAAAAGCATTATTCTTTATAAAAAACCTGATAGCAGGTAATAAATAGTTAAACAAAACATAAAAACCACCAAAGACATAAAGAAAACTCCACCAGTTTTATTAAAGAAACTATAGAAAGACCTGATTTGTTTTTGGTTTTGCTTTTTTGTCTTTTTGAGACAGGGTCTCGCTATGCAGTTCAAGCTGGCCTTGAGCTCACAGATGTTACCCAGGCTGGTCTCAAACTTGCAACAATCCTCCTGCCCCAGCCTCCCGAGTGCTGGGATTACAGGCCTGTGTCACTATGCCCAATCTAGAAAGACCTGATTTGGAGCTGTAGAGTCTTACTTTGGTACATGTAGAATAGAAAAAAAAATAGCAATCTTCTCCTTGATTAGACATGCTGAGTGAACTCGAGGATCAGAGGTGGCTTTCTGAAATAAGCCACTGCTTCCGAGGTGAGGACCAGTTCCGAGTCCTCTTAAAATGGGCTTAATCTTCCAATCTTCCAAATGACAACTCAAGCACAGAAATCGTCTTTAAAATGTAATCCTAAAATGAGGAGACAATACATTATAGTATTCAGGTAAATTCTTCCAACTTCCAATAACGCTATTAAGATCACAGCATCAAAACCCATTTTAATTACCTTAACATACAGTTGCCATACCTCCCATCGTAAACACATTGATTATACACTCCCATCTACAATGTAATTTTTTGTTAAGAACAATGGCCTGTTTTATTTTATTTTATTCTTTTTCATTTTATCTGGTGTCTGATACTGTCTCAGCATAAAGTTTAAATAAGCACTGCTAAATAAACCCATGCTCATGGTTTTAGATTAATGGAACCTGGATTATTTTACACAAAATACTTGCTACATATATATTTCTGACAAATCAGGTCTTTTCACCTGAATGAAAATGTTCAAATATCTTCATAAACATTTGTGTTGCTTCTGCCTAGTATATAATTATAACTAGGCAGTAAAATCTTATTTGACTAGAGTAACTTGGGAAAGCATCTTTGAAAACAACTGTGGAGCTACCTTATATATTGAAGGTGGCTAAAAACTGCACAATTATAAACAAAGGAGCAAAAAAAAATCTTCAGGGCAATTCCCATAAAGCAGTGATTGAACAACAGTGTATCTCCTAACTCCTGCCATACCCAGGTCCCTATACTACAGTATCCAAAAAAAGCCTCCACAAAAAAAAGCACATAGTAACAGCATATAATAGACTACTGAGCTGGGCGTGGTAATGCACGCTGGTAATCCCAGCACTAGGGAGGCTGAGGCAGGAGGATCCTTGTGAGTTCGAGACCAGCCTGGGCTACAAAGTGAGCTTAAGGCCAGCCTGAACTGCACAGTGAGACTCTGTCTCAAAAAAAGACAAAAAGACCAAAAAAAAAAAAAAAAAAAAAAAAAACCAAAGAGACTATGGAAGGGGTTTCTCATACACCAGTATGCCAGGTTTCATAAACACTGACCTACCACCTGACATCAAACTAAATTCAAGTATATCTATCTTCCTCTGGTAAATCCTAACCAAGAATAGTATGCTATGATGAGAACATGCCCTCTAGGTTAGAAGAGTCTGCAACTAACCAAGTACCAAAATCTTGAAATTTATACACCCTCTGATCCAATGAGTCCAGTTTCTACAACGTCCTAAAGGAAAAATATTCAACAAACACACAAGGTGATAATGCACGAGAATATGCATCACTACCTTACTTCTAATTAGGAGATAACAAACAGAAACTCAAATGCCCCAAAACTGGAAAGTGTTTTTAAAAAAGTTGTGATACATCTATATAGTATGACAATACTTAGCTATATAAAGTTTGGTACCCAAAAGTGAATGAATGCTGCTGTAAAAACGCAAAATTAAAAATAAAATAAACCTAAAAGTATAGTCATAGTTTTAGATACGGTCATGAAGGAAGGCTGGAAGAACTCTAAGTACTTGACAGAAAAATCCTTTAAGATATTGCTGGTAGACATAGTATCTTGTTTAAGTGTTTAGGTGCTTCTGGTGAAATCTGCCAAAATGTTACTGGAATATTGAGAAAAGATGATTCTGGTTATGAAGTCGTAGAGAAGTTGTCCTGTTGGGTAAGAGAGAACTTATTTACCTGAGAGATTTCTAAGCAAAAGGTGCAATAATAGCCTGGTTTCCCCTTGCTCCTTAAGTAACACATTAAAAGGAAAGATTACAGGTATTCATCACAACATAGGCTCAAGGATACTTTGAAAACTGCCTCAGGAAGGTGTGCTGGCACACCCTTAAAATTGCAAGAGCTCAGGAGGCAGAGGCAGAAAGACTGGGCAATTTAGTGAGACCATGTCTAAAAATAAAAAAAAAATGAAAAGGGCATCTGATGTAGTTCTGTGCAAAGGCCCTGGGTACAGAATCATAAAACAATGTTTTAAAAAACTGCCTGAGGGGCTGGGGATATAGCTCAGTGGAATAAGCGCTTGCCTAGCAAGCACAGGGTCCTGAGTTCGATCCCCAGTACTGCAAAAAAAAAAAAAAAAAAAGAGACTACTCTCAAGTAAAAAACTGCCTGAAATGGAATCAAGTTTTTATGGGATATTCAAATAATTATAATGACATATGCAAGGGGAAAAATATTAAGCTGAGAAGAATGACAAAGTTTAATAGCACAAAATTTTTACAAGGGGGAAAAGAGGCTTAGAGGTTCAATCTCACTCCTGAAACTTAGTATCTAAAAAAATATTATTACACTATTACTACTAGTTTGGGGAAAATAATCCACAAATTAATCAAACAATAAAATGAGAGCTACGAT
The DNA here is from genome assembly GCA_004027595.1 of Dinomys branickii. Lineage (NCBI taxonomy): Eukaryota > Metazoa > Chordata > Mammalia > Rodentia > Dinomyidae > Dinomys > Dinomys branickii. Next base: position 34,710 of record PVLD010006849.1, on the reverse strand, counting down.
ATGGCAACAAAATAGTATGAAGTAAAAAGGTCACAATGAGCAAGACGAGGCAGCACATGTCTGCAATCCTAGCACTTAGGACGCTGAGGCAGGAAGCGAGCTCAAGGCCAGCCTTAACTGCCTAATGAGACCTTCGCCTTAAAAAGGCCAAAAAAAGGAGAAAAGATGCATATGTATATGTACCAATTCCCCATGATGAATGTATTATGTTTAGCAAACAAATTAATAAATACTTTTAAAAGCATGAATTAGAATTTGGGAGCAATTATGTGCAAATTAACTCTGCAAAGCTCCCTCAAAGTTAAACAGAGTGTGGGGAGACTAAATCCAGAATAGAAAGGCATCTCTTTAGAATGGTTTAGCAGAAAAAGATCTTTGCAGATCTGTTTTACATGATGGGCTTCCATAACTTTCACTAGAAAAAAAAAATAGAAAATGGTTGCTAGGTGCAAAGGTGCATGCCTGTAATCTCAGCTACTTAGGAAACTGAGGCAGAAGAATCCCAGGTTGAAGGCCAACCTGGGCAACCAATACAGACTGTCTCAAAAGCAAAGAAAAAATGGCTAGGGATGTAGCTCAGTGGTAGATCACTCACCTAGCATCACAAAACCCTGACCCTACTCCTCAATATCATCAAAATGAAGAAACAACCTAAAAATTAAATATGATAGAAAATAATAATATTGCAAGCAAACACCCCAAATCAAAATGCATACTGATAAATATCTTATGTTTTCAAAGGAAAAAACAAAAAGCACTTAGGTTGCCAAGAAAAACCTGGCTATCTTTCAAAAAGTAGACAGCTGTTTCAAAGTAGGTAATCAAACTGAATAATCAGCCTCCTCTCAAGCTACACAAGTTAATACAGAAAACAAGGAGAAATCTTAACATTTTATGCTCTACAAATTTTCAAGGATACAGCAATGTACAAATGAATACATTACTATGAAATAACTGGGAAAAGAAAACCTTGAACTATAAGAAAACCCAAATTTCTAGCCTCTTCCCTTAAAAAAGGATGTAATAAAGGGAACAAATACCAGAATAAAATCGATGAAAAACATGCTGGATTATAAGAGCCCATTGGGAGGAAACTCCCAGTACACAAAGATATCAAAATGAGAGAAGATGCGTATGACATGGAAATAATCAGAAATAAAATTTCTGGTCAATAGAAATTCTGAAAAGGGATGGAATTAATAAGGATAATAAGAAAAACAATACCAAAACTATTTCTCTACATTAAATGGACTTGAGTCTTTAAAAAGGCCCATCAAATGCCACATAGAACTTTATTTTAAAGACAACTCTAGTACACAAAGACATGGTAAAATTTCTGAATTCCAATATAAAGACAGAATCATACGCACTTACAGGAAAAAGCAGACGATAAAGGAAAGACTTGACATCATTATACTTCTCATCTGAAACTTTAAATACCAAAAGACAAAATTTAAAGGAGATTATGACCTTAGATTCAGCTTTTCATGCTATATTTCAGACAGCTCAGAACCTAGAAGATTGTAAGACTTGAAATCCCAAACAAGGCATTAGCTAATTAAACAAGATGTATACTAAAAGTTGTATTACGTGATCAAAAATGTTTATTTCAGAACTAAGAATGGTTTTAGTGTTAGGAAATTCATTACATTAATTAAAAAAAGGAGTTAAGATAGTATTTTTTAAAAGTATAATGCCCAAGAATAAAAAAGCAAGTTCAAATGCAACATCCACTCTTGATTTTTAAAAAAGGGCCAAAAGTAGTGTTGCAGACCTGTAATCCCACTTACTCAAAAGGACTGCCAGTTCAGAAGAAGCATAAGTTTCGAGGCTGGTCTGGATGCCTTACCAAGACACAACCTCCCAAAAAGGATGAAAGGAGTGTGTGAGGTAGAGATATAGCTGTGTTAGAATGGCTGCCTGGGCCTGGCTGCCCCAGGATCAATTCCCAGCACCAAAAAAAGGAAAGAAGAATAGTAAATCATAAGGAACTTCCTAAGCATCAAAAACCCTATGTACTGAAGCATGGTGCAACACTACAGATCACCTCACTTAGAACAAATGAAAGACTCTCTCAGTTTGTACTATCCTCCAAAGTGTCCCAGGCTGGTCTAGTATATACAGTAGCAACAACAAAAAAAGCATCAATGAAAAGAAAGATGAGACAAAACAATTTATCTGAAAATTATGTACTGGCAAACTAGCAAATCTAACAGACAAAAATAATACTGAATAAAAATATAAGATACACAAAGTCAGTAATTTTGCTCTATGCCAGAAATAATTCAGGTAAGAGTCCCATTATGTAAGAAGAAAATAAAGTATGCAAGAGCCCCATTACATTAAAAAGAAAACAAAAAACTGAAACAACTAAGGCACTGACAACACAATGCAGTAGAGGACAAACAAGTTACTTCTCCCAGGAATAATACATACATTTAATGCAATCAAGTCAAAATCCCAGCAAGAGTTTTTTTTTACTGGAACCTGACAGACTATAAAATTAAAAACAAGTTTTTAAAAAAAATGATATTTAAAAAAAGAATGGAAAAGCCTTGCTCTACCTGATATTACTTATAACAATGTTCAAAAGTAATACAAATGAATAAGTATGTGGGTCAAGAGAACTCACAAGTAAATGTGATTCATGAAAAAAAAGTAGCATTTAAAATTAACAAAAATGGGGGCTGGGGATATAGCTCAGTGGAATAAGCGCTTGCCTAGCAAGCGCAGGGTCCTGAGTTCGATCCCCAGTACCACAAAAAAAAAAAAAAAAGAAAATTAACAAAAACAGTCAGCTATTTAAAAAAATTCCACTTCATATTACAAGTTCCAAGAGAACAAAGGCATATTGCAAAGCATCACTAGCTCGCTAAATACATCACTATACTAAGATTCTGAATTCACTAACTGTGCTATGCAAAAAAGCCAGCCATATAATAAAAACGGTATATTTATATACTCTTAACGAAAAACTTTTTCTATGATAGAAAAGTTAAAACCCTAACAATAAAACTGATAAAAATGAAAAAGATCCATTAGCATACAGCCAGAGATTAGTATCTTTACTAAAAGGGACAGTTGAGAGCTTTTTCAAATCAAAAAGATCCCATTAGTTAGTTGTTCAGTAAATCGTTATGACCTTTTTTAGAGAGTAGTATTAAAAACTCTAAAAGTTTGCATCCAAAAACTGGAAACAGTTTACAGTGATGTGTGCATGAGACTATTACTACATTGGGGCTAGTTTTGCTCAAATGGCAAACACTCAAAATGTCTATCAGTGAGTGAGTCATTAAAAAGATTAGGAAAAGTTGTGTACTGATGAAGAACTATGTTGTAATAAACTACAAACAGCACTATTCTCCAGGGACATGGAATTATAAGAGAATTTCAACTTGGCTGTATTGTTTTTACTTTGTGCATGATTATCCAAAGAAAGAAATAGATAAAAAAATGTTTCCATCCAAAAAAGTAAGAGCTATTACAAAACTAAAATCCTGGACAACAGTCTTTTAATTTTTTACTAGTATAGGAAAATTATGCCTTAGTTACAAAAGTTTATTCTTTTAAGGAGAAAAAAAAGTTTACTCTTGCTGTACTTACATTAGCTGGTTGTTCTCAACAGGAACATCTGTGTCTTCACTGAGTTCCAATCTATTACGCCTGTAGGTCGAACCAACACTCAATCCATGAATTAATAATAATGAGGCAGAAAGAATTTTCTTCCTCACATTGCCAAGGAAACCTCTCAGCCACAATTGAAACACAGGATGTGTTTTTAAAACATCTCCCAACTACTGGAAGATTAAGTCCATTTGAATAACCTTTGTCAGAGTGGAGACAGCTAGTATTAGTTATCTCCTCAAAAACAAAAACCAAAAAAGTTCATTTAAAGATGAACTTGAGATTCAGAGAATCATTAAAAAAAAAAAAAAAATCCATCTTCCATAGCCGAACAATTTAAAAAGAAAAAACAAAACAAAACAAAAAAACACACACAAAAAAAACCAAAATTCATTAAGATCCAATTTCTGGTCTTCAAGATTTCTTCACCTATTAAGAAAAAAACAGAAACCTTCCCCCATCTTTATTATGTGTATAATAAAAGCATACTTGTATGCAAAAAATATAGTGTTTTCTGTATATAATATACATATATAGTAACTGGCTTATACACACACGCGCGCACACAAACATACAAATGTGTAGAAATAAAACATCTGGGTAAGTTTCCCCTTTCAAAATACACTGTAAAAGTCTTTAAATTTGGGTTCATTACTAAAATAGTGAACTCAAGTCTTATACCAGAACTGTGAAGTTGATGTTACATTACAATTTGCCCAGCCCACAAAACAGCATGAAGGGAAATCTCTTACACATATATCAATGTGCATAATATGGATGGATGGATGGATGTATAGCATCATCATTATCAGGGCGTGTTCAACCAAAAAAGATAGAAACGTATAGTTACAGAGTAACTAGAGAGTGGTGCAGCAAGCTGTAGAAGGCAGAGCAGCATTATAGCCATTCTGAACTGGTACTGTCAAAACACAGAAAGCGTCTAAGTCTTTTCTTCCTTCTTTTATATCAACAGCATCACTAGCACAGCATTAACACTGGCCCTGCAAAGGCTTGCTTATACAGCCTATGTCCAAATTTTTTACTACTGATGGTGACAGCTAAAGACTGTAATTATCCATGTACCCCAGTTAATAAAAAAGTAAACTTTTGGAGCTGAAATTTCATTTCACAATGGTACATCTACCATTTAAGACTTTTAAAAAAGAAAAAGTGTTTTGATACACAGAAACAAGTTTTCTAAAGTTCTGAAACCAGCCCGGTACCAAAGCAAGTTTGATTCTAACGTAATAAATACTACATAATTTCTAGGCTAAATCTTCCCAAATACTAGACAAAACTAAAATGAAAACTTAAAAAAAGTGGACACCTTTTACTCACACTTAATACTAGTCAATTTTCCAGGAATTTTTTGGGCAGGGAATATCCCCAAATCTAAAATGAAAAAAAGGAAAAATTGGGATCTTACATTAGTTATTCAGTCTGAAACTTTAAATAGTTGTTTACTAAAAGTCGTCATACTTTCGGAATGGAAAGGTATCTTAAGGACCACTGAGATCTGTTCACCCATTTCACCATTGATTCCTACCACATGAAAATACTGACTGCTTATTTTTAGTTAGGAATATAATGGCTGTAACAACACTTCATAGTTCAGAATATAATATTATGGTTCATTTAGTAGTATCATTAAGTATATTTTTAAAATTAAAAAGATATTCTTTGGGAAATGCACACTGTGCTTGTCAAAGAATGCTCCTATAGGATTTGTGATCTAATTTCCACTGAATCGTTTTCCACTTTGCAAACTTTTTCTTATAGTAACCACATATTTTGCAAAAGCATCTAATTTTTGTTTTTATATCACAAAGGCTTAAAAGGGAAATTCAAAGATTACAAGCTTTCCTAATTGTTTTCTAATATTCCACTTTTATAAAGAACCAATCCTAAATATAAAGAAGTTAATTGTATCACATGTAGTAATCTGAAATTATAAAGCTGACCAGTATGAGGAGACAAAATAGAAGTTTCCAAATACAGAACAATTTTGTGGGTTTGCCTTTTGCAAAGTTGTAGACAAGCATCAGGGTTTTTAAAGAAATACAAAAATGAGTATGGGGAAGGAATGCCAGATAGACTTTTTCTCAATTTATAGGTTTCAGAGTTATCAAAGTTCCCATGTTGGGGGAAATTCTAGCATCAATTACTCGTTCAGTCTACCAGCCAAAAATGGCCTAAGGCCTTTCAATGCTGCACTATATTTTTTTAACTAAAAATGTTTTCTCAACTGATTTCAAAATTTTCAAGTGTAACACTGACTTACAATTGTGAACTTATTAAAGTAAACCTTCATTTTATCAATGGTATACTGCCTCTGAGGAATTTTCAGCCCTTGTGTTTTCTGATTTTCCGAGATTTGGTTTGGTTTCGTTTTTCTGATACAAAGTATCACTATATTGACCAGGCTAGCCTCAAACTTGTGGGCTCAAGCAATCCTCCTGCCTCAGCATCCCAAACAACTGGGACTACAGGTAGGCACCACCAAACCCATTTTTTTTTAATAATTAGTATGATTACATATAATGACTATAGCAGTAAGGATACAGTAACATAGCAAAAAGTTGCCCATTTTAAATAGAGAAAAGAAAAAGAAATTAAGGTAGTATTTCTTTTTCACTGCTTTGAACAACCTTATTTTCAGGATCCCAGCTCAGAACCAATGTAGAATAATCATAGTTAACATTTTTCAAGTTCATTTTCAGAAACATCAATTGTTCTATATTGTCAAAGTCCAGGCTCATGATTTGCTTTGGATGAAAGTGGCTATTTGTAGTAAACACACATTCAGATTGCCAACTACACATGGGGCAACTGAGATACTGAAGGGCAACTTGGGTCAAAGCTGGCCATATGCTCACCTTCCTCTGCCAGTAAACCAAAGGATCATTACCTCCTGAGAGCTCTGAATATTTCTCTTTAAAGTACTCATCCACTACTGCTATAGCAGATGGGAACATGAAGCTTTTGCTTCCAGTAGCAACACAGTCCACAGCTGAGCTATCCATGGAACCTGAACTGGAGGTGCCTTCTTTCATAGATGAGGTAAATGATTCGGCTACTACTGTAACTAAGGAACCAGAGGTTTCTGTAGTTGTAATTTGGCAGGCTTCTGGTGAAGATTCCATATAATTGCAAACCTCTTCTGCAAGGATCTGTTTATAAGTTTCTAAATCAGCACCTTGAGGAAAAAAGTCTTCCAAGCTATTCTTAAAGCATGGATCTAACAAAGTAGCCAAGATACAAGGCTTAGATTTGAGCATGGCACTTAGTAGGGTATCAGTTTCAAGTTTCAGAGATAAACTGTCCACTAGATTGAGAGCTTGGGTAATACCTCTGACTTGAAAATCTTCTCTGAGTTTCTGGAGGGAAAGAAGCAGATGATGGATTAGGGGTAGCACCTGATTCAATCCTGTGGTCTTTACGCTTACTTTCTGGGTGGCCTCCTCAAATGGTTTAAGAATATCACAAACATATGTCATTAGAGTCCACTGAAGGGAAGTGAGTACAACTCCACTGGCTCTACCAAGACTATGGTGAACTGAATAGCAGTGCTCCAAGAGCCATCTTAACATGTAAAAGGTAGAAACCCAATGACCTGTTTCATCTTGCTTCAAATTCTTCCATGGAAGCTGGTGGTCATTCTGGAACTCTTGTAGTATCTGACGGGCCTTGACTGAATGACTAAAATGATGACAGGTTTTCCTAGCAGCCACTAACATATTCTCAATGCTTTTGTGCTCACAGAAAAAGTCCTGAATGACGATATTTAAACAATGCAGGAAGCACGGCACATGGGTAAAACCACCATCTTTGATTGCATGTACCACATTAGAAGAATTGTCAGAAACAATGAAGCTAGGGATAAGAAAATTAGGAGAAAGCCATAGACCAATCTGGTCATTTAATTCTTGCAAAATATTGGTTATCAAACAGTCTTTGGCCAAACCTGTAACACAAAGCACAGCCCACTTTCTAAAATCAGGGATCCTGCCATTAGTGGGAGAAGATGCAGTTTCCAAAGACACCCAGTGTACAGTCACAATGAAATAGTCAGTGGATGGGTCATGGGTCCATATGTCAACAGTCAAGTGGATCTTTTGGCTTTGAACATTCTCTAACGTTAAGAAAATTTTTTCTCTGACACAATCATATAACTGAGGTACAGCCTTAGTGAAAAAGTAAGTCTCTGATGGCAATCTATAGTCAGGAGCCACAATCCGCAGGAATCTCTGAAAAGCTGGGGTTGAGAAGTAGCTGTACGGATGCATATCCTCTACAATCATTTGAATAATTGCCTGACTTATTTGATTAGAGGCTGAGTTTTCACAAGATGCTGTTTCTCTCTCTTGGACATGCATCTGATTATCTTGCTCTACAGCAGGCACAGGACTTTCAGATGTATTTTCAACCTCTAACACAGGAGATTCATCTGAATCGGAGTCACTAAGGTCCTCAGCTGTTAAATCTTGGCTGCCTGTAGACTTCTCTCCATGTAAAGTATCATTCAAGAGATCGCTATTCTCAGTCTCAGTCTCATCTAATCCATTTCCAATAGCACCACTGTCTTTGTTGGCAACAGCCCAATGGATGGGATGTGTGGCCTGCAGGTGTCGTTGAAGTGTCGAAGTTCCTAAGTGAGAACCTGGCCTACCCCGGCTCACACTTCTTTTACATATATTACACACGGCTCTTGAGATGTGCTGAGGATCAGTGTAAAAAAAATTCCAAACTGCAGACGTCTTGGCTCTGGTTCCAGGTATTAAGGCATGTTTGACAATGTTACTTTTGATGAGAAATCTCCCTCTTTCTGCCCTCAGGGCATCAGATGACGCTTTACGATGTTTCTTACCCATTCTATTACCATCTAACGAATCAGCAGGAATATACTCAAAGCTTCCATTGCTTCCTGGGGAAGGGGCAGATAAAGATACATCCAAAGTAAAGTCCTCCTCCCCGCTAGTGACTCCAAACTTGTTGGCCCTGGTCCAGTGAGGTGAATGCCTTGCCTGCAGATGTCTCTGAAGAGTAGATGTGCCAAGATGGCTGCCTGGTTTACCCCTGCTGACACTTTTTTCACAAAGATTACAAATGGCCCGCCATGTGTACTGGGGGTCAACATGAAAGAAGTGCCACACAATGGAAGTCTTGGCTCTGGTACTAGGTAGGTAGATCTGTTTTTCTATATTGCTGTCAAAAAGATTTTCTTCATCCTGCTCAGGTGCACTGGAAGTTAACAAAGCAGGAGCATCTACAACAGGCCTCCCAGATCCCAAATCCTTACTAAATTTTTTCGCAAGGATCAATTTTTTTCGGCGCCTTTTCCCCTTAATCCGCAAGCCCTTCTTTCTTTTCTTTTTGGCAGGCAATTTTGTCTCTTTATCCACTCCTGACACCATCTTTCCCTCTACCACATCCTCTTCATCTGAATTAGAATTAATGGAAACGCATCCCAGAATTCCAGCACCACTAAAAGTGCTGCATCTTCTGTCAGGAGAGAGTGAAGAAACTGGTACACTTAAAGTACATACACTCATTCTTCTTATGGCTCCAAAATTGTACCAAGATCTGTCGATGGGCTTATTACCCAAGTAGAAATACGCTGTTACTTTCTATTTGTATTACCTTTTTTCCAATTTCTATGGGGAGTCAAATTCCATTTGGACCAATGACATCGAAGCCAGATTACTTTTGGAAGAAAAATGACCACAGTGGAGAACATTCCCAAACTCTTTGTTAGGGGGTTTTAAAATCCCTTCCAATTTTCTAAATTCTAAATTCAAATAGTCCAGCAACCTCATGTTATTGAAAAAAAAAACTGAGGCCCACTTCCCCACAAGTCATAGAGTTGAGCTGGTCAGTAGCAGCTGAAGCCAGAGCTTTCAAATCTCAGGTTCATGGTCTCTCTGCTTCATCAAGGATTGTATCTGCTTAAGATGCCTTCAGTTCTTAAAATATGTATTTTTACAATGCCTCATGATAGCAACATCGATTTTCTCTTATTTCTGAAATTATTTTCAGGAAATTTCATTTAAACAAAAACATAGTGCACCATTCAACATTCATCACTGATTTGCCAATACAACCCAAAATTTTAGTCAATTCTGGAAAGCTAAATCAGACTCCACATACTGGTCATTAAATTCTAGGTGATCCCTTTCAATTCTAACAGCACATTTTAAAAAATGTAAGTGGCTGAAAAAAAATTCTTTGGGAATAAAATTTTAAAACAAGGTAACAAGAAACAGTTTAATTCACTGTTTCTATTAAAAGTTAACGTTTTTATACTGACGGTTTACGCCTGTAAATAACTCACAAGTTGACCTCTATATAAACAGCAAAAACTGACATAAGAACTTTAAACCATTTCCACTTCTTTTGCATTGATCCCTCCCCTCTCCTCCATACCTACACATATTTACCCTACAAAGCATCGCTATTACTAGTTCCACAGCCTCCTTCTCAAGGTCCAGAACCAAGGCCTGGAAGATGTCAACAATATGGACCTTCCCCATAGGAATCCGCACCGATTATGGGAGTTTAGGGGGTGCTCTTCGTTACGGGTTCACCAGTCCTACAAGGAGAACGGAAGTGTCCCTGTAGCTCTTGACTCCGAAGAGGGGGCGAGGGCGGGATGGGGAATGGGTGTGGGATAGCGCAGTAAGGTCAATGGCTTCCTATGTGGAATGTGAGAAAATCTCCCACATAGTAGGCCCCTAGCGGGCCATGAACAGGTAAACTCGGCTCCTGGGACTCAGGCTGATTCAGGTAACGAGGGTCCGCTTAACTAGAGAAACTGTTGCCGCGCAGAGAGCCATCTAGTGTCACCTGCCTGTCGGGGTCGAAGAACACTTGGTTTACAGGGGTGCCCTGGCTCCAGGTTCCCCGGCACCGGAAGTGGGGGAGGGGAAGCGCCGGTCGGGAAGGAGCTGGCGCCCTGGGGGTTGGGCGCCGCGGGTGGGGGTGGGGCGGATGGGAAAAGTGAGCGGGAGCCGGGCTCCCAGCTCAGCCCCTTGAGGGCTGCGGCCAGGAGTCCGGGGGTCCTTACCGCAGGGCTCAAAGACCCCGCTTTGACTCCCCGGGTTAGGCCACGACCCAGGGGCGAGGGAAGGCCGCTGCCACTCCCCTCGCCCTTTCTCCCACCTCCCTGGTTGCAGACCACCCAGCAATCAAAAAACGGGTCTAGTTACCAGAGAACAGAAACTTTACCGAACCGATGACACTAGTTCCGACTCCCGCCTGCTGCCACGTCTTTCTTCTTTCTTAGCCGTTGCCGTCCGCCGTTCTCACAGCAGCAAAAATCTAAGACTGCCAGCGTCAAACATGGCGCCCGGCTACAGGCTCGGTTCTAAGACGCGGCCACTAATACTGCCAGCACGACGCAGGAGGCGGGAATTCTGGGAGATGTAGTTTCCTCTATGAGGCGATGCCTAAAATGGCTTCTCTGCGTCACAGGGCCACGTGGGCGGCGAGGGGCTTGGCGATTGGGTCTCTTTCTTGGCAAGGATTGCCGTTTCCGCAAGTTGTGTGTCTCTTGATATCAAGTTTTATTTTTGTTTTTAAATCAAACCAAATGAGTGAGAAAACTGCAAGAACTGTCCACCAGGCAGTAAGCGTTCAGTTTACCAAGAGTTTTTGCCGAAGCCATGTATAAATTTAATTTAGAAATAAACTGCACCTTTCCCTTGTAGTGTTGCAGTTTTACAATGTTTTTGTGTTTTTTTTAGTTTATTCGTTCATTTTAGGTTTTTTATTGTTGTTGGGGTTTTTTGGGTAGTTTTTTGTGTGTTTGTTTTTTGAGACAGGGTCTCCTGCCTATGTGGTTCAGATTAGGCTTGAACTCACCATGTAGCCCAGTCTGGCCTGGAATTCTTGGAGATCCTCCTGCGTCAGCCTCCCAACTGCTGGGATGAAAAAGAAACCTAGACTTTCCCTCTATAAAATCTTCGCAGCTCAGGCAAGCAACTCTTGGGGCAACTCCTTCCTCAGGAATGCAGACTTGCTTCTCACTAGGTCCTGTGCTTTTCTCACTGATAAGGGAGACATTTCAGGCACTTCTCTCATGGTACTCTCTTCCCTTAGAGGGGCAATACTGGGTACTGACACTGATAAAACTAATAAATGGGATTTTGAGCAAGCTTCACAATGTCCTTACATCCCGAGATGGACAGCACTTAACCTCTTTCCAGGCTAAGATAGAGTTAGCTGCTCGGGTGACTAACTGCCTTTGTTTCAGTTATATATCTCTACTTGCATGACATCACCAATTGTATAAAAGGGGACTCTTCTGGGAACCGGGCCCAGCCTGGCTTTGGCTGGGATGGTGCACCATTAAAGTCCTCCTGAAAAATCCCTCCTGGTCTCCCCCACTTTCTTGTAAATTCCGCAACAGGATTACCTGTGTGCACCACCACACTGGGCCCTTTCTCTGAAAATTTTGCTGAGTGACTCACTGCAGCCAATGAAGAACATGACCGTACTTCCAAAACTGTTTGAAGGATTTAATGCAGTCCCAGATGTGTCAACAGCATACCTCACAGAACTAGCGCAAACAATCCTAAAATTCCTTTGGAACCAGAAGAGACCTAGAATAGCAAAAGCAGTTCTGGAAACATCACAGTCCCCAATTTGAAGTTATACTACAAAGCAATGTGTCTTTCATTGTAACGAATTTTTTAATTTAAACATTCGCTGTAACTTGACCAACCCTTGTTGAGCAACCATTTATGGCAATTTTTGTCAAACAAAAACACAGTGTATCTTCATCTTATCATGGGATATGGCACTGTACAACTTCTGGCTCTTCCTCAAAGTCAAAAGATGGTTTTGGGGGGATTTTTTTTGGTACTAGGAATCAAACGCAGGGCCTCACACTTGCCAAGCAGGCCCTGTACCTGCTGAGCTACATCTGCAACCCAAGATAAGTATTCCAAATCAGGACAGCAAGGCAGCCACAATACAACCAAAGACACACCTGAAAGAGTACTCCCAGAACTGCTTCAGAAAGTGGCAAGAACAATGGGATAGTCTGTTTAAAGCAAGGGCGAGTGTTTTGAGAGAGCTTAATGGCAGTGTTTCTTTTACCATAATAAATTTTAAAAATTTTTAAATGTTATTTTTCTATTCCATCTGTACATAATTACAAAGTCAGAGAAAAATTTTTTACCAATAAACTGACATGTCACTCTAATCTGTTGAGTGTGTAAGTGGTACTGAGCTATAATCCCAATTATTCTTATTTTTTTTAAATTTTGATATAGGGTCTCGTTAAGTTGCCCAAGCTGATTTTGATCCTACTGCCTCATTCTCCTAAGTAGTTGGGACTATAGGTGTGACCACCACACATGGCCATAATACCTTTTATTATATACGTGACTGCATATTCTGATCATTTCATATGATGATGAATTTGTTTTGCTTTGTTTTTGTTTTATTTTGGTACTGGGAATTAAATTCAGGGCCTTGAGCTTAACAGGCAGACATTGTGCTGCTGAGCTACATCCCCAGCCTGGCAATAAGTTTTAATACTGTCTGTAAAGAGATTAAAAAGATCAATCAGTCTTTCCTCTAGCATCCTTAAAATTTTTGTTGTTGTTTTGATACAGGATCTTGCTATGTAGTCCAGGCTGGCCTCAAACTCATGGCAGTCCTCCTGCCTCAGCCACCAGAGTACAGCGATTACCAGCATGTGCCACCACCCTGTGTGTAATTTAAAGCAGGATAAAATACCTGGCACCTCCACCTCCAGTCTGCATCTGTGTCCTGCTCTGAGTCACCTTGGATTCCAGGAACAACAGGTCCGGTAGATAACATCTTGCAATGAGTCAGAGCTACCTTCTCAGCAGCAGCAACTTCCTTCTCACAGTGGTCAGGACCCTGCCTGACTGATCCTGAGATAATGACCACAGTTTGATCCAGACTGCTACACCATCCATACCCTGGGTCACCCTGGTTTCTGTAATCTGAGGGCTCATGTCAGTTCCCCCCAAAACAGGGCTAAGGGTGTGGTCCTACTGTTCCTTCAGCACAGCTACACTGATTCAGGTTCCTTTTGCGATGTTCACTATTATTTTCCCCTCTGATTTTTGAATTTGGTGGCTGGACCTGATTTGTTGGGACTCCCTGAATTGGGCCTCTGGCCGAAGACTCCAGTGACTTCTGGCACCTTTGAAATTACTCCTGTAGGGTCATTCGCCTTGAATAAATACTTTGCAGTGTTTACTTTTCTTATTATTTTTAGTCAGCATTTATATAATATACCACACACCACAGCAACAGCTTTACACACATCATGCAGTTTAATCCTCACGATTCTGCTGTAAGGTAGGTATTGTTGTTAACCCCCTCTTACAAATGCGTGTATAGGTCTAACGATTTGTCCCATATTTCATTACTGGAAAGTGGCGAAGCAAGATTTCAAGGCCAAGGCTCCAAATCAGGCAATCATTTGACCTCCAAATATTTTCTCTTCCTTTAAATCTCCCTTCCCTTCATGGTTAAAGGACAAATTCTGTTTGCTTTCTTTCCACACTCTCTGCTTGCCTGTTTCTGAGTTCCCCAGCCAGTTCCTCTTTCCTGTTCCTTGATCAATCATTGACATTACCCAGGATTACACATTCTCTCCATGAGCTGTCACCTTCATCCCCGTGGTTTCCACTATGAGTTAATGGCACACGGTGACTCAGATCTTATCTCAGACCCAGATCTCTGTTTAGCTGCCTATAGAATTCTCCAGCTGGATGCTGCCAAGACACTTGGAGACCGAAACTGAAATCACCACCCTGTCCCCACATCTCACCCTCTTCCTGAAGTCTTTGTCCTGAATGATGCCACCCACCACCCACACAGTTACTGAGGCCAGAAAGCCAGGTGTTATCAAAAATTTCATCCAAATAGTGATGCTGTCCCGTTGACTTCACCCCCCTAAATCTTTCCTGCATCTACATTTTTCTTAATTCTCATTGTCCCTGCCCAGTTTAAGCCTCTATCACTTGCTACCTATTTCCACGTTACTGCCAGTCTCTGCACTGATTTTGTCTCTTTCCCTTTCTTTAATTGCCCTTTTAACCTGCCACAGAATTTCTTTTTCTAAAAAGCAAATATAATACCAATACTTCCCCACATGTTTACTTATGTGTAGAAAATTTTCTAGAAACATTTATTAACTGTAGGTAGTTGAGGGATATAGGGTTGGATATCTGAGGTAGAAAAGAGACATATTTTTTATTGTATGAATTGTATTCACATATAACTTTTATTTATCCACTCACGCTAAAATCGTACCACTCGCCCCCACTCCAGTCTTTTGCTCCGCCGCTTTGAGTGACCTGTATTCCCCTCAGTGTGTCCTACTTTCGCACAGCCCCAGGCCTTTGCACATGCGGTTGCTCCTCCTCAGAACTCCTTTCGCAATCCTCAGTTAACCTACTGGCTCTCTTCCTGCAGGATTCAGCAGACTGTGCTTGTCAGATGGTTTAAGAACTGCCTGGCTGCTCATTTGCTTTTCTCTCTATATACTGTGAATTCAGGGAGATTAGCAACAAATGTCTTTTTTCTTTCTCCAATCAGACTTTATTGGTACATTTTAGTTATAACGATCACATTCATCATAGAGAATTTGTACCTGTACATGATATAACTTGATTCTCCCCCCCCACTCCTCTGCCCTCCCTTTAACCCCTCCTCCCCTCCCCATTTACAAAAGCTTTAGCAACAGATGTCTTGGTCATCTTCATAGCCCCAGTTCCTGAGTGTGCTTGAGTCAGTGTGGGTGGGGAGTAAGTGCTCAGATTGAGTGTGAAAGGGAGAGGTTCGGAGGAATTCCGTGGAAAGGAGTGTGAGTGATCAGAAACAGAACCACTGTTTCTTGTGCAGGATGACGACATGACAAAATAGACTGGAGAAGGGAGATGTCACAAGGTAAGAAATCGTCAACAATAAAACTTCAATAGACTGAGTTTAAGGATAGAGCTGACGTTTATTAGCAGTTCATGCAGCAGGTAGTATCCCACCTACGAAACAGAAAGGTGCTTTGATGAGCTGCTGATCAAAGGGGAGGGGTTTAAGGCCAAAAAGGCTGAAGACAGCAGAGTCAAAGAAAAGGAAATGGGTTGGTTGTTTCAAAGTTACTTTTCTTATAGGGTTAAAGAGAAGGGACTTACTTATCGTGCCATCTCAGGTGGATTGGGCTATCAACCTGACAGGTGGTGTCTTTGCAAAACAGGCTGTTTCTAAGTTCAGTCTGATTATATAACATTTAGCACAAGTGACTCTCAGTTCCAGTTTGGTACGGTTCATTGGAACCTAGTATCTATAGGAGCTCCATCCAAAACAATGGCCTCTGGTAACTATCATTTAGCACCTGGCACTCAGTTGTTGAGAGTAACCTGTATGTGAAGAAACTAGAGCTAAGATTAGGTCTCTGGCCCTGAAGCTGTTCAACTCAGCAGTCAGACCCAGCTGTGTATGGCCAAAGTGTCATGAGAGGAGTGAGCTTGATGTGCTTTATCCAGTGTTGGTTCAACACGAGTGATTAACTGACAGGGAAGGAACACAGGGAAGGAAAAATATGATAGGTTTCTTTAGTCATTCGTGCTTCTTGGGACATCGCTGTTTTCTTTCTCTGTTGAAAGCAAGTTCTGGTTTGAACTGTAAGCACAGCCTCTGGGAACTATCAGGGTTACTCAGTTGTAGATGCAGCATGCTTACCTTATTCTCACTTTGAGCCTTGGTGAATTTCTACAGTTCACGGGTGTATTGGTCAGTTTTCTCACTGCTTGAGCAAAATGCCTGACCCCCACAATTTAAAGAAAGAGAGATTTATTTCACTTGTGGTTTCAGAGGTTTAGTCCATGGTATGTGACTCCATGACAGAAAAATCATGGCAGAAAAAATCAAGGTAGAAGGGCACAGTGGAGGAAAGATGCTCTCTTTATGGAAGCCAGAGAAAAGAGCACAAGAGAAGAGACATATCCTGCAGAGACACACCACAGTGACCCACCTTCTCCCATGGGCCCCACCTCCCTACAGCTCTTTCTCTTACAAACACCAGTAGATTAATCCACTCCATGAGCATCTCTGTAGGAATCTCTTATTCCAGTCAAGCGACAGTTAAGATTAACCACCCTCAGGGGTCCCCCCAGAGACCACACATGGGGCATTGCCAACACTGCATGCATATGGGAGACTAGGAGTAATGGACATGCACATTGTGTGTATCTTCTCTTCCTGCATGGATTCTCCATTGTCCCAGTAGCTTTCATCTATAAAACACAAGTTCAAAGAGAGGAATTTCTTTCAAAGTTAAGGATTTCAGGTCAGACATGGTAGAGCAGACGTGTAACCCCAGAACTCTAGGAGGCTCAGGCAAGAGGATAAGAAGTTCAAGTCCAGCTTGAGTAATTAAACAATTTAGTGAGACTTTTACAAAAAAAAGAACTTGAAGATACAGCAGAAGTGCTGGGCTCTATGCCCCTGCACAGGTCTTTCTTTCTTTCTTTCTTTCTTTCTTTCTTTCTTTTTTTGGTACCATGAATCAAACTCAGGACCTTGTGCTTGCCAGGCAGGTGCTTGCACCGCTGAGCTACATCCCTGGCCCAGCTAGATCCCTGGCCCGCGCCTGCACAGGTCAAGTATCTGTGAAGCTGGTTCTGATTGCTCTCCTGTGAAGAGCCTCAAATTCCTTCCATTTTCCTCTAGCTCTGGGGGAACAGGCCACGGGCTTATTGATTTAGAGTTTCTAGAAATATTGAAAGTTTTTGCAGGCCCTTGGTCCACAGAAAAATTAGAAATGGTGATAAATTCTATGAAAGCAAGGAGTGATCAGGAAGGGTGATATCTGAGAGACAGCATGGCTTGTCTCCTGCTCACACCTACAGGATGGGGCCTTCCTGAAGGAAGGAAGGGTGGAGGGCTTAGCAGGTCTTTCAATTTTATGTTAAACAATATTCTGATCAAGGCCACAATCAATAAATACAAGTTTCATATTAATTCAATATTAACAAAGGAGTCACAATGGACTCGTTACCTTCATATCTACTTTTTCGTCAGCCCCTAATCTTGAAAGAATTTCCTCATAGATAAACGTTAGCAGGCGTATGAGACCAATTACTTAAAATTTCCTGGAAACAAATGCAAGAAAACAAAACTATAAAAGGCAGGAAAAATGAAAGTTCATAAAAGGCTTTCCATTGGTTTAGCTGTAAAAGTTCTCAAACAAGACCTAAACAGGAAGGTTACCTACCTAATGTGAGACAATCAACTGTTTATTAGCCATTCTTAATTTGAGAGACTATATTTAAGTGTAACTGGCTTAGTGAGCTATCCAGTTTGTTGGGGCATAAACATGACCTGGTTCATCTTCCCCAGGATTTATCTGGGGAATAGACAGCTTTGGGTGATAGACAGCTCCTGAGGACTTGTTAAAATCGAATCTTCCCCCACCTCAGTACTGTGGACTGAACCCAGGGCCTCCGCACTGAGTTATTTACTTGTGTATTCATTTATGTTTTTATTTACTTGTTAAGAGACAGTCTCAGTAAGTTGCTAAATTGCCAGGCTGAGCTGGAACTTGTGATCCTCCAGCTTTAGCCTTGCTACTCTGCAAGATTATAGGTACGTGTCACCCTGCCCGGTTTTAAGATCTAAGTTAGAGCCCATACGTTTTCATTTCCTCTTAGCTAGGAAAGTTCTCTCCTACCAGGGTTTAACGTTTTGACCCACTTACCCTTCATGTTCATGCCTGAGAACAAGTGTTCCTAGTGACCAGC
The DNA here is from genome assembly GCA_004027595.1 of Dinomys branickii. NCBI lineage: Eukaryota > Metazoa > Chordata > Mammalia > Rodentia > Dinomyidae > Dinomys > Dinomys branickii. The sequence goes on along the minus strand of PVLD010006849.1, from coordinate 16,303 downwards.
AGTTTCTGTCTTCTCTCTGCTCGTGGCTGCCCCGGCTGACCCTAACTGGCCACCAGAACTGAACTGCTTGGTGCTGTCTGTGTGTCCTAAAATGCCAGCCACTTGTAGGCTGGTGGTCTGGTTTTACTCATAATTTTGACACCAAATATTTGGGATTTTGTTTCCACACCAGCCAGTTCTCCAATTTACCCCACACTACTTAGATAACCTACAGTTCAATTCAATCCTGGAATGAGTGTGGACTCTACAACATCACTCAGACGTGCCCCCACTTCGGGGCCCTCAAAAGTCTCAGGTTGCCACCAGTATTGCCAGGAACAGGGCACAAAAACAGTATTTTTGTTTGTTGGTTTGTTTGAGATAGGCTGGGCTTCAACTCCCTCTGTAACCCCGGATGTCCTCTTGCCTTAGGCTCCTACCTCGGCCTTCCACCAAAACCCAAATGTTTCTTTTATTCATTTAATATTATTACTATTACTATTATTATTACTTTTCCTGTACTGGAGTTGGAACCCAGGGGCACTCTACCACTGATCTACGCCTCTAGTCCTTTTTATTTTTGTATTTATTTTGACACAGCATCTCACTAAGATACCCCAGGTGACAGTGAGCCTCCAGAATAGCTGGGATTATAAGGTGTTCTACTATGCTTGGCTTCATTATTTGCTTTTTATGACCACAGAGAGCGAATCTGATTTCCCTGAAAACATGTACCCACAATAGAGACATCAGATTTCTGTAACAATCTGCTGTTGTCCCATTCGGGGACTTGCAAAGCCACCTCAGACAGCCCGCGTATCACAGAGTCAGCTGGGGTCCCTGGCTGTGGCACCACACTGGAGCAGGGCCCATAGATGGCCAGGCCCAGGTCCCTCCCTGGCTCGCAAATACTCCTCCTGCCACACTCCGTGGGGCGGAAGCGGCGGCCCCACAGCCACCTCTCTTGGTCTGGCAGCACTCCTCCTCCCCCTCTCCTCGGCAGAGGGAGGTGGTTACCACTTACCGGGACAGAGAGTGAAGGACGAGACCCTTCTCCTTGTGACCGGGCTTAGCCACCTCTCAGCATTCTGATATGGCACCGGGAAATAAGGCCTGATGTGGCACCGTTGGCTAATCACTGTCCACTGGTGGCATTCTGAATTCAGATGAGAGGTGAACCTCACTCAACATTTATGGCACAAGTAAGAGCACCGAGCGGGGCCATGGTGGCACCCGCCTGTAATCCTAGCGCTCTGGGAGGCTGAGGCAGGAGCTCAAGGATGAGCCCTGTCTGGCCAGCTTAGCGAGGTCCTGTCTCAAAAATAAAAATGGAAGAAGGGCTGGATTCAGTGCAAAGGTCCTGAATTCAATACACACTGCTGTCAAAAAAAAAAAAAAAAAAGGAGAGAGAGAAAGAAATGAAAAGGAAAAAAGTGAGAGTACTGAGCCACCTTATTGATTATCAATAACCTGCCTTTATTTCCACCCTTGTGCTGGGAGCTGGGCGAACACAGCGTACTTCAGTTCATTCTCCAGCAGGCAGCGGGAGCGGAGATCAGCAGGGAGGCGGGGCACATACGTTAACAAAACAAAGCAGAAAACAAACATTACTTGGAAACACGACACAAATATGTAACTTACACCGAGTCCATTGGGAGGAGAAAAAAAGCACGGGATGGTTTCCACTTATTTAAATGGCATGCACGCAGATGCCTTCACCTCCACATTTGTCATGTTTTAAAATTATTTTTTTGATCTTGAAATAATCTTAGATTTGTGCAAGCTACAAGGATGGTTTAGAGAGAGTTCCTGTGTATCTCGCACCTGGCTTTCCCCCTGTGGTGACATCGTACATAACCACAGAATGGTTGTAAAAATGAAGGAATTAATACTCATACAACAGTACTAGCTAAAATATGGACTTTTTTTTCATTCAGTAGTTTTTTTCCAATAAGGTCCTTTCTTGTTGCTGCTGTTCCAGGATCCAGCCCAAGCCATCAGGATGCATTCAGCCATCATGGCCCCTTGGTCTCCTCCAATCCGACCACTCCTCAGCCTTCCCCTCTCTCTCCTGACCTTGACCCTTTGAATAGCTCTGGTCATGTCTCTGTCCATGTTATACAATTTGGATTTTTCTGATGATAAGACTGGAGATAAGGATTTTGGGGTGCTATTCTTCATCCTACTAGAGGCACGTGATAACAACATGACTTGTTACACATGAGTTGACCTTAGTCCCTTGGGTAAGGTGGGTCTGCCAAATTTCTCCCCTGTAAGCACTATTTTCCTTTTTCTGTATTCTATCCATTAGAAAGTGTCACTAAATTTAGCCCAAACTGAAGGGGAGGGGAATCAAACTCCAAGGGAAGCATCAAATACTTTGTGGATAGGTGTTAAAATCACCACAATAGTGAATAAGTATTTTCAAGGAGATTCTCTGAGGCTATGCAATTTTTTTGTTTCTTCTTAAAGTTTTACTAATTTTAGTGTTCAGAGTGGATTTGGCTGTAGCATTTGTTTTGTGGTATCTTCATGGTGATTTTGTGTTTCCCTCATATATTATTTAGAACTCATCTTTTTTTTATTTATTTAACCTTGCTCTAGCTTTGTCTAGGGGAACTCTTTCAGTTAGTCTCTCTCTCTCTCTCTCTCTCTCTCTCTCTCTCTCTCTCTCTCTCTCTCTCCTTCTTTTCCTCTGCTCCTCTCCTTTTCTGAAGGATGCATAAGCTCATCTTGTATTTTCCCTATCTTGGCCCCTAGAATTCTGGCTGCTTTGACTGGAGAATACCATTCAGAAACCAAGAGCTTCCAAGTCCTCTTAGTAGAGAGAGATACAAGACTTGTCGTTGTCCACACTTTTTGTAAAATGGAAATTTCCCACCCTACCCATACTTCTTCCTTCCTCTTGGTCTTTGCCTGGATCACAAAATAATCTACAATCCTGCTTTGGGGCTACATCCATTAGTAATGGTAATTATGTTAGTCTATTCTTCCACTGTGCACTGAGCACTATGCTGTTTTTTTTATTTCCTAACATCCAATCCAGCAGTTTCAGCAAACGTTCTGAGGTTAGTATGAAAGACAAATCATCTTTGGAATTCCTTCCCAAACTTTTGCTTTTATGCAGCCTGTTATCTCCCCACTTCCTCTCAGTCTCTGGTTAGCTTCACCAGCTGAATCCACTGAACTATTGCACTTGGGCATCTTCACTAGACTCAATGGTGGAGGACCAGCAGGGTGGACAGCTCCATGAGGCGTTCCAGCTGGGAACCTAGGTGTTCACTGATCAGGAAGGAGCTGAGTACCAGGCCCTTGCTCCCAGTCCCTGCCTTCCAACTCAGCAGCCAGCACGTTCTCGTAGTCATCTGAGTCTTCATCTGACACCTCTTCTCCATGTGTCATTTGGCTGTTCCTACTCTGTATGGTTGGCTGAAAGGCCACACAGTACTCTGAAGACAGGGATCTCCTGGTGACAGGGTGGGTGTGAGTCCCTGGACCATCTGTCCTGCCCTCTCCACAGTCTGCGTTTGAAGACGTCTCTTCTTCCTCAGCCTGCTGTTGGCTTCCATTGGGATCTGCTGCTGGGATATTTACATAATCTCTGCAGCCCGGAAAACCCACTCGGGACTCCTTCTCCTGGATGTCCCCAAGATCCAAACCTGTCATGTTGACATAGTCGTGGGAGGTCTGAGAAGAACCTTCCCCATCACTAAGTGGATCACTGCCCTCAGTTCCTGAAAACCCCAAACCGGTGCCATCACTGGTGTCCCCACAGCTCTCATGTCCTTCCTCACTGAGCTCTTGGACACTGGGCAGGACAAAGGCATTTTCCGGTGGGCTGTTGGTAGAAGGTAACATCTCAGCCGTCTCTTCTGCTGTGGGGACATTGACATAACCATTTGACTCCTCTGAAGATGTGCTCGAGTCACCCCTGGAAGCTGCGACGTTGACATAGTGTGCTGAGGGAGCAAGGTTCCCACGCATCCGGGGCACAGAGGCGTTGTCATAGACACCCACCGCATAGCGCACAGCATGGAAGTGGACTCGGTGACTCCGCAGGCTGTTACCTGCTTGAAAGGACTGTGCAAAAGAGGAGAGCATGAGTGGGGCCCAGGGAGTGGGCATGGCCCCCACCTTGGAATGAGGGCGTCTTGGTTCATTTGGAGTAAATGATAATGTACACAGTTTATCTGGCCGAAGCCTCTCTGCAGGCCACCGCCTGCTCTCCTTCCCTCAGCCCCTCCCCTAGGAGAAAAGCTCTACAGCTCCGAGGTCTCACACCGCGGGGCTCTGGGTGCCAGGTAAGTATGAGGGAAGTGGGCTGGGTTTAATGAAAGCAATTACGCAAATTTGATGACGAATTGCAGCTGTTTGGGGCACTGTGTGGGTTTAAGTGGGCAGTGGAGGAAGCCTCATGTACTGGGGAGAGCCTGTCTCCCGGAGCACACAGCAGAGTGGCTGAAGGCACACTGCAGACCAGGCTTTGGTGCAGACCAGCCAGCGAAGCCCAGCCTCTGCACTTCGTGCCAAGGAAGTCTAAGCTCCTTTCTGAATCCCTCTGTGCCTTCGTTTCTTAGTTTATAAAGTGAGCATGATCATAATGTCTACCTCATAAGGTTTGCACGAGGGTTGAATGGGTTACTAGGTATAAAGTGCGCTCCTGGCACTTAGAAAACACTAAAAGCTGACTAGTGTGGTGGTGCACACCTGTAATCCCAGCTACTTAGGTAGCTGGAGAGGAAGGGTTGCTGGTTCAAGGCCAGCCTGCGGAATTTAGGAAAACCCTGTCTCAAAATAAAAAAGGGCCGAGGGTATAATTCAGCACTCCCTGGGTTAGATCCTGAGTAAGGGGGAAAACAACACAATCTCAACCACCAAACACCAATAAATACTTGCTGTCACAGCATAAGAGGAGCAGCTGCTAAACGGATATAGCTGATTCTTGTCATTTAAGGATGATGGTCTGATGTTCCTGAACTTCTGAATTTTTAAGATAATCTGGATACCTGGACTTTCAAGGTGAAATGTCTTCAATTTTTAACTGTTGGCAACTGATTCAAAATGTTCTTCAAACACTATAGAGTCCAAACCAAACAGTTTGTGGGTTTAAGACATCCTGTGGCTTAAGCTCTAAATGCTCTCCCCACACACTTGCCAAGGTTACCACCCAAGTCTTGGACCTGGCTCTGGCAGTGGAGTTTCCTCTTCTCTGCCCTTCGCAGCTGAGGTGGTGGTGTAGTAATTGAGCCTCAGCCTCTAGCAGTGAGAAGCTAAATAAGGACAGACTGCCCCTCAGAAGCACATTTACCCAAGGAAGACCACAGAGTCACAGGGGACTGGATTTTAAACAGATAAACTGTGTCCATGAAAGTCAGTGCCCCGATCTCCAAAGTAGTCTGTCTATTGTCTCTGATGTCTGTGTACCTACTGTTGGATTCCTTGGGAGGTGCCTTCAGAGTCAAATCATGAAAAACACAGAATTATGGTTATTAGTTGGGACTTGTAACCTTCATGGTTACCACTGCTATGGTTAGACTGTATCTCCCAAAATTCTTATGTTAAAATCTGAATCCCCAGTGTTACAGTGTTGAGAGGCGGAACCCTTAAGAAGGGGGAGGAGTGGGTTCCCAACTTTAGTATATGTACTGCCAAAGCCAGCGCAAGAGTGGGTTCCCAAGAAAAGAATGAGTGTCTCTGTCTCTGTCTTTCCCTCTCTCTCTTTCGGTGGTGCTAGAAATTGAACTCAGGGCCTTGTGCATGTAAGGCAAGAACTCTACCACTGAGCCACATCCCCAGGCTAAGGCATATGTTTCTGTACACTATCATTTTCTCAAAATGAACCAAGACATCCTCATTTGATCACTTTCTGCATCAACTTCAGTGCTGAAAGACTCATGGAGATTTCTGCTACTGAGGATAATGTAAGCAATTTGGCACAGGCCCTAGAACTCCTACAGCAGGGTTTTAAGTGTTTTAAGTATCAGTAGCATTGGTGGGATAGCTTAGTGCCCTCCTGAGGTGATTACTTTGAAGGGAACAGCATTCATTTGGATAAGCACATTATAATGTCTTTGTTAAAATTATTTCAGTTCTAACATCAGGTACTTGAATACATGTGACTTATTTTTTTGGTGGGGAGGGTCCAGTGCTGGAGATTGAACCCAGGGCCCTCACACTGAGCTACATCCCCAGCCTTTTAAATTATTTTTTACTTTGAGGCAGGGTTTTGCTAAATCACTAAGTTGCCCCAGCTGGCCTCAAACTTGTGACCCTCTTGCCTCAATCTGCAGAGTGCTGGGGCTGTAGGTGTGCACCCCATCTGGCCACATGTACCTTTCTTAAAATCTTAAGCGCTGGCTCCTATGTTTCTTAATTTTTCTTATTGTGCTGTAGGCAGATCATGAGATTACTCTTCCCAATTTATTAATAGGGCTGCAGGGCAAGGGCCAAGTGCTGTATGTGGTGAAATCAGATCTGAGACCTAGGTCTCATTTCCCTCAGTTCTCCTGCCAGACACTAGTCATTGGGTCAAAGGGCTGGTCTTTTCATTTAACTCTTATTTTATTTTATTTTTTTTTTATGCTGCTGGAGATGGAACCTAGGCCCTTGTGCATGCTAGGAAAGTGCTCTGGCCTGATCTACATCCCCAGGCCTCCTCTTGACCCTTACCACATGCTCAGGACTGTCAGAGGTTCTGGAGATGAGGCTCTCCGTGCTGAAAATGTGGATACTTCTTGACTGATGTCTCCCTGAAATGACAGAGAAGAGTCCTCAAGATAGGCAGTCTTCTCAGGACTTCCACCCAAACAGTCCCCACATGGTGGCTGAACAGGGCGTGTACAGTGCCTGGTATGTCCAGCCTGGGCCCTGGTGTTCTGTGATGAGAGGATCAGAGCTACTGGGAGGATGTCCTCTGGGCCATGGATGCCTCCTTGGAGGCTCCCAAGGAGGACCCCACATCCTCTTCTGGGAATGCTGGCACCATGTTCTCCTCACAGGTGACTTCCAGTGCCTGGGCACACCTTGCTTTCCTCTGCTACCTCAGCGCCAAGAAACCAAAGCCCCAAACTCAGTTGCTTCTCTGCTACCTTCTCAGTGGGGGCTCAGCCCCCACTAGAGATGCAGCCCACAGCCTGTCCTTTCCAACTCCAGTGCTTGTGGCAGAACAGTCTGGAAGCTTAGAGAAAATTGTTTTCAAGTGGGTGAGAGGTGCATTCTGGGAGTGGGAGTGCAGAACATCAGGGCTCCACAGGTTAGGAGAAACATACCTAGCTCTCCTTGTCGGCGAGGCAACAGGTCGTAAATATTTTTGGCTCGTGGTCTGGGTTGAGGCAGGGTCAGCGAGGGCATGCTGGTCACTCGGAGGTAAGGAACTTGCCCTTCAAGACAACGGGAGAGATGGGAGTCATGGAGGGGTCAGCAGCACACAATGTGGGGATGCATGGGAACAAGACGGTTCCACGAATTTTCCCCCTTTACCAGGTATAATGTATTGTTAGACTTGAGTTAGAAGGAATAGATTAATGGACAGAAGTGGAAAGAGTGAACAGAGTGCACGGGCACCAGGGCAGTGTCTTTCCCAGCAGCCTTAGAACTACAGCTCAAGACCAGCACATCAGATGACCAAGGCCTCCCCAGCACAGTAACATTACTGGTAGTGCGCCTTCATCATCCCGGCATCTTGGGGGCTGACGCAGGAGAATTACAGCTTTGAGGCCAGGCTGGGCAACTTAACGACTTAGTGAGATTCCGAAATAAAAAATAAAATGCCAGGGATGTAGCTCAATGAGAAGACCCTGCAGTGAATCCCCCATACCAGAAAAGGAAAGGTTATTGCTGGAAAACAGATTGGGCTTAAATGCCAGGCTAGAAGATTAATGCTAGTGTGTTTCAACCTGGAGCAAATAAGCGACTCACGCTTCTTCTTTTTGTTCCAGTTCCACAGGATGCAGGAAGCTGTGATGATCAGGAGGAGGGCAAGGAGTCCCACAAACCCAGAAAAGATGCTGCTCTGTTCTTTATCCCTAGGAGAAAAACCAAGTTCTGTTGTCCCAGCTGCCATAGAAGGGAGGGGCGGAGGTTGGGGAAGATATTTCCTTCAGGGTGTGCAGTCCAAGCACTGGGAACCGGAGCCAGATGTGGGGCAGCTGAGGTGGAAGGAAGGGTCCTCTTGAAACAGCAAGCACATGCAGAGAGGGTTTGAAGGCAGAGAAGGGAACTATCCCTTTCAAACACCTACCAGCTGTTAGAGGTTTGCCTGTGCAATTTCTTTAACCTTCACAACAACCCTACCTCACTTTATGGTCAAGGAACTCAAGATTTAGACACAGAATAAACAAGTAACATGTCCAAGATGATACAGGTAGGAGGCACAGAGGTGAAAGGTGAGTCTAGGTCTGGTGTGGTCCCAAGATATGCTCTTTCCTCCTTCCCATGCCATCCTCCAAGCTAGCAGTCAAACCCTCTGCTCTGCCTCCCCTAGGTCGTGCTCCGGGCCTCCGGGCTTGCTTGGAGGAGAGGGTTGCCCAATTCACAGGGAGTGGCTTGGTGACAAAGGCCAGCTTGTTTGAACTTGAGTAACCCCCAACTTATGCAGCTGGTTTCCTAGCAACACCCAACTGTTTTGTGGAATTTAACCAATGTGAGTTCTGTGCTATCTTGCAATTCCTCAGCAGGGCTAGACTTACTCTCGCTTTGCTTGGGTGTTGAACAGTATCCAGCCGATCACAACCCCAAGAGGCTATGCCTACCCCAACAGGAAGCAGCTAGTGGAAGACAAGGCAGAAGCTGGCGGCTGGTCTGCTAACCTCAAGAGTAAAGCAGGACACCTACCAGGGAAACTTTTTGTCCTTCCGAGCTTTAGGTTTGTTTATTCAACTTGCTGGCAGACATTTCCACCAGCCTGCCTAACAAACATCTCAAACCAAAACAGAGCTCCTGTTCTCCCTCCCCACACCCACTCTCCCCCTCCTGTGGCCTGTTATCCAGTGGCACAGTTGAAAACCTTGATGTCATTTTTGACTGCTCTCTTTCAAGCCCCAGCACTTTCTGTCTGCTTTACCCTGGGCACGGGAAGCTACCCTACCCCAGTCACTTCCTGTTCCTCCACTGCCCCAGCGTGTGTTCCACATGCACACTGCAGTAACCTCCCGAATGGCTCTCCTGGCCTTTACTCTCCCCTCATCTGCACAGGAGAGCCAGTGGGAGCTGAACGCAGTCAGTTAGATCACAACCTTCCTCTGCTTATAACCTCCATGGCTTCCCGTCACACTGAAAGTCTGTGGTCCTCACCTGAGAAGAAGACATGGCCCTGTAGGACCTGACCTCTGCCTAGCTCCTGACCCCTTCTCACTACTTTCCCTGGGACATGCCTGCCAGCGCGCCTCGCTGCTCCACACCCCGGCCCAGCTCAGTTCTTCTCAACTCTGTCCCTCCCCGCTGGACCACTCCTCCGGCAGCTGTCACATGGCTCATGCCCTCATTCCATGCAAGTGTCTCCTGAAATGTCACTCCAGAGATAGGACTCCCCTGGCCACAGTCTGTTAGTCACAGTTCCCTTAATGCTGCTCTACTTCTTTTTCTTCAAAATACTACCACTGATTGATATTATATCCATTCGTTTGTTTGTCGTCTAACACTCTCCTTTGACCATAAATTTCAGGATCTCTTGGTCTTGTCTGTCCTGTTCATTTCATGTTTTAAACAGTGTCTGGTACTTAGTAGGAACCTAATGAATATTCCGATCATTTTATTTTGAAATCATGTATTGTTTTTATGGGATTTTTTGTTTGTTTGCTTGTTTGTTTTTATGAGGCAGGGTCTCACTATTCAGGTCAGGCTAGCCTTATGCTCACTCTGTAGCCCAGTCTGGTCTTGAACTCACAACAATCCTCCTGCTTCAGCCTCTCGAGAACTGGGGTTACAGGTGTGCACCACTATGCTCAGCAATGTGTTGTTCTGTTTTTGTCTTTGTTATTGTTATTTTGTTATCTTTTTATTCTCTTTAAAATAAAAAATAAAAGTGCAAAGCAAAAAAAAATGTAGTATTATCTGTTTGTTTCTTTTTTGTGAGAATCTTTTCATTTTATGTCTAGTACCAGGAATCAAACTCAGGACCTTGAGCTTGCCAGGCAGGCGCTTGTGCTGCTGAGCTATATCCCCGCCAAAAAAAATAAATGAAAAGATGAAATACTTCTACGATTACTGCCACCACTACTGCTACTGTTACTACTGCTAGTACTACTTCCACTACTACTACTACTACTAAGAGAACGACTACAGAAATCATTTTGAGGGCACTAGAGCCACTATGGAAAACAGCATAGAAAGTCTTCAAAAAATTAAAAACAGAGCTATCATAAGAGCCATCAGTCTCACTACTGGGTATATATCCAAAGTGAACAAGATCAGTGCATCTACGCTCCCACACCTTTTGAGAGCTGTCTATATGCACATACTCACAACAGTGTCGGCCAATGAAAGGGTAAATAAAATGTATACATACACAATAGACACTATTGTCATTTGTGACAGCATGGGTGGGTCTGCAGGACATTATGCAGAGTGACATAAACCAGGCACGGAAAGACGACTGACGCTGCATTGTTTCACTTACACATAGAATCTAAAAAAGTTGAGCCAGGAATGGCAGCGCACACCTGTAATCCCAGCACTCGGGAAGCTGAGGCAGGAGGATCACTGAGAGTTCGAGGCCAACCTGAACTGCAAAGTGAGACTCTGTCTAAAAACGATTAAAAGAACGTGGGCAGGGGGGAGGCCAAGGATATAGTGCCAGCCTGGCAAGCATAAGGTCCTGAGTTTGACTCCTAGTACTCCCCATATAAGTAGAGAACAAAATGGTGGTTACCAGGGGATGCGGGGGAGGGTGTACAGAGATGCTTATCAAAGCATACAAAATTTCAGTTAGATAGAAGGAGCAAATTCTAAACTTCTATTATGCAACATGATTTTGTTGAAAACAAGGTACGATCCTCTACTGTAGATTTCAAGTGTTATCACACATAAACAGCACACACAGTCTGCGAGAAAGTGGGTTCATCACTTAATTCAAGTCAGCAATTCCACAATATATACATATTTTAAAGCACACTACCCAATAAATATATACAACTTTTGTCAACTGGAAAATAAAAGTAAAATTTAAAGAAAGAAATAGTTGTGGGGGGGCGCTTCAGGTTTCTGACACCTCTTACAAATTCCTTCCTCATCAATGCCCGTGTCTACCTGCAGGTAACGTATGTTCACTCCGGTAATAACATTTAATTTCCCAAATGATCGTAATTTAAAATTTTATTGTAATTATGTTTTCTTTTTAACATGGCCCTGAAATATATAGCTACCAATGTCCCTGAAATTTCAACTCCTGATGGATCTCTTACTTTTGTTTTTATGAGATTTGAAACCAATAGCATTGAATTTATGTTTGCAATTGGTTTGGTGAGATCTTACATTCTAAAGGCACACCTGATTACGTTTCCCTCTTGTGGCAAGATTTTAGGATCCAAAAACCCCCTGAGAAACTGAGCCTTCTGTTTCTATTATATTGGGACCTGTGATAGGAAAGTCTGGGAACAGAAATCAGGGCTCTGAGAGGAGAGCGTCCCAGGCAGCAGATCTCCCTCCCGGGAGCCTCTCCTTCCCAAGGCCTTGCGGCTGGCTGTGAGGGGTGGCAGCTGTGCTGGGCTAGAAACTGTGGACTGGGCAGAGCCTCATGTCTAATCAAGGGAGAGTGGAGTTTACCACCCAAGGCACTCACGCTTCTTGGCTGCTGGAAGGGCTGGTATCTGACGTCTGCCTTGTGATGTCCAAAAAGGCTGGGGTGATGTCCATCCTTCGGGAAACTCTGCAGTCCTCTCTGGCTTCAGCCTCTACTTCTGGTCTCAGTCATGACCAGCCAGGCAGCACATCTGCCACTCTTCCCACTTGCTGGCTCCTGGGAGGAAAGGTTCCATATAACCACCTTTATTTTTAATTTTTTCTTGTGGCTTATACAAGAATGACGGAAGTCCTTCTAATCTGCATGTCCGCAAACACTCCCCAGTGCAACCTTTTATTCTCAAAATTTCTTCTTCCTGGAATCTTCATTCACCAAAGTCCCTCACAGAAAACTTTGGTTTTCATTTCTTCTTTCCTAAAGCTTCTTTCCCCTTTTGTTGTAGAACCTTCTTTCCTCCAACAGATTCCCTACCCTGAATTTGCCCCTGAAATGTCAGGCTGGGTTTATTGGACGCACAAAGACAACAGGTTTGGTTCTACCTGGGGTGGCTATGAGGCCTGCTGCAGGAGGCAAGTGCTCTTCAGGGGCCAGTCTCCCAGAGTGAGGCAGATCAGGGACGGTCTCTCATCTCAGCCTTCTGCCGCAAGCACGAGGGGCACAGGGGGACAAACTGCCAACAGACCCAGGAGCGGCTCTATGAGAAACTCATCTTTCTCCAACCCCCGGAGCAGAGCGAAAACAGCAAATCACTTTGGCAGAATGGAAACAGCGAGTCAGTGACAGGAAGCATCGCCACCAATGTGCTAATGAGGCACAGGGCACAGGAAGTGCTGCTCGGCTCTTGATAGATCGAAGAAAACCTATCTTTAGCCCACTGCTCCTGGGTTTGTCCAGTGGGGTGTGGGAGAGGGGGACGGTACTGCCCACCCCTGGGTTTCTGAGCCCTTTAGAGATTTATAAGTTTCTGGGGTTGGAATGCTTTTAATAGCTCTAAAGAGCACCTGTGTCTGATTTGGTGGCAGAGAGTACAGAGGGGGCAGGTTTTTAAAATCTACACTTTCCAGTTTCTGTTTCCTGGCTGCAATGGGTTGAGAAAAAAAAAACAAAAAAAAAACCTACCCTTTCCAGGTGCTGTTGGCGGAACTGGTCTGGGTCTCATACCTTGAGAACTTCCACTCTGAGTATCGCCTACAAATAGAACTGAGGTTAGGTTAGCAGAGCTTCCGGGGCCATTTCTTCCATCCCTGCTCTCAGGCTGCCCATGGGGCCACCAACTGCAGCTCCGTCCTGCTGGTGGGGCTCTCCTGCAGGGGCATGTGGTGCACCATGCTGGAGGCACCACCAGGTGGGTTCTCTCCAGGGCCTACATGAAGTGCCCCAAGCTTTGAAGATTGTTCAAGGTTTATTTCAAACTCTCCTCCCCTCTTCCCCTGTTCATCTCCAGAAAAGCTACATCTTGGGAGAGTCCCTCATGAAGGGGCCTCTAAGACTGTCATGAGGCTGAGTCCTGTAGCACATGGCTATAGTCCCAGCATTCTGGGAGACTGAGGCAGAAGGATTGCAAGTTCGAGCCCAGTTTGGGCCAGTTTGGGCCATTTAGTGACTTAGTGAGACCCTGTCTCAAAGTAAAAAAAAAAAAAAAAACGTGGAGCAGGACCTGGGGATGTAGCTCAGTGTGAAGGCCCTAGGTTCAATTCTGCTTTTAAGAAAACTGTTGTAAGGATGCTGTCTGATCTCACTGATCCCAGATGAATGACAGGGGTACTGGGGCCCTTGTCACCAGACTCTTTCACATCTCTCCCCAGTGCATACCCTGGGTCCTCAGCTTCCCAAGCCACAGCACTGCACTGCATCATCTGGCTCTCAACGGGCCTGGGGAACTGCAGACTGGCCCTGGCCGGCCCTCTAGGGAGCTCTGCCATCCCAGGCCTTCACTGCCCTTGTCCTGGCCACGAGAGACACAGCTTCATGGCAGCTGGTTTGGGGGCTGGAACCTGGGTTTTTGTCCTTGTGTCCTTTGGATCAGGTATAAGTAAGAATCAGGACTCTTCACAAGATCCATTGCATGGTGACTGGTGGCTGAGGCCAGCGTTCTAAGCCATTGGAAGAGTAAGGGACAGTGTGTGAGCCAGGAGATTGAAAGATAGTGGCAGGGCGGGTGGAGAGAGCCAAATCTCAGGATCCTGACTGCTACTTAAAAAAAGCATTTTCTCCCCAAACCACTTCCCCCAGTGTGATCATATCAACCTGTTGCAGTCAGAGCAGTCATCCCATCCTCTCCTGCCCTGAACCTGACAGGAACCACCTCCTTGGGGGTCCCCAGATCAGGCTGAAGGCAGCACCCCAGGTTCCCAGGTCCCTCCAGCTTACGCCCTCCTCTTCCCTCCCCATGGCACAGAATTCAGCCCAAAAGATTCACTACAACGCAAAAGGCCATAGGACAAGCCTTCAGAAAGGTGGAAGGAAACTGTTCATCCTGGGATAGAGTGCATGTTTTAAATCCGGTTGTGCTAGGGCTCATTTCTAATGATTTTAGGGCTTCATGATGATGTATGATTTTAAATAGATATAATTTATACACCAAAGTAACCAAAGTTCTCTGATGGGAGTACAGCACTACATGCTACTCCAACGCTGCTGCTAGTACCAAAGACTTCTGGAGTCCTCCTTGGAAAGACAAGCACTGTGTTAACAGCATCTTCTGGGAGGCACATTCTCAGTTACCATCTAGTAGATCTGGGGAGCTCATCTTTTGTTCATTTGTTTGTTTATTTTTTGAGACAAGGTCTTGCTATGTAGCCTGAACTAGCCTTGAACTCATAATCTTTCAGCCTCAGCCTCTCCCATAGCTGGGATTACAAGAGTGCACCCCTGTGTCTAGCGGCTAACATCTTTACTTTTTTTTTTGAAACAGAGTCTTACTATGTAGTTCAGGCTGCCCTTGAACTCACAGCGTAGCCCAAGCTAGCTTTGACCTTGCATCAGTCCTCCTGCCTCAGCCTCCTGAGTGCTGGGATTGTAAGTATGCACCAGCATGCCTGACAAATACGTTTAATTTCTATTGTATAGATAAATGCCATGTTCTTCAGCCTATATTGTTATGCCATTGATATTTATATATTGCCCTGTATTATTTTCTGTGTAATACAGTGCCTAATACAGGCATAAACTACCAAGCCCAGGTTGGCCATTTCTTGGTAGTTGTTTCCTTGGATATAATATGACAATAAGAGCTCTTATGTAATGCTGTTGTGAAAATTAACTGGACTAATAGTGAAAAATGCATGGTTTAAGACTTAGAATGGGGCTGGGGATATAGCTCAGTGGAATAAGCGCTTGCCTAGCAAGCGCAAGGTCCTGAGTTTGATCCCCAGTACCGCAAAAAAAAAAAAAAAAAAAAAAAAAAAAAAAAAAAAAAACTCTTCAAGACTTAGAATGTATGTGAGAGCATTAAACAGGGGCTGCTCTGTTATCATGACACTAACCCCACTGGGCCTTTCTCTCCCCAGCCCCATGCTGCCTCTGCCTGCCATGCCTGTTTCTTTTTCTTTTTTGGGTACCAGCAATTGAACTCAGGACCCCATGCTTGCCAGGCAGGAGCTGTGCTGCTGAGCTACTTCCCCAGCCCCCATTCCTGTTTCTTTCTTCTTTAGCACATACTGTACTTACAGGGCAACTCCCAGTGCCAGCACCAGGCCCCAGCTCTTAACATAAAACAGACACAGCCCTTCCCTGGCAGTGGTCACTCTGCTGGCCACTCCCTTGTAGGTGCTCTGTGCTCCACGCACACCTGGCTCATTGTCACTTTGTACTCTGGGCCTTTGCACAAGTTCTTTTACTCTGTCAGTGGTTTCTTTTTCTGTTGTATAAATTCCAATAAAGTCACATTTTGACAGTTTATATTGGTCATTTCTGGGTTGTGAATCTCAAGGTGTTTTGTTACTTTTTTCTTCGGGCGTCTTTTTCTTCTGTGGTCTCACTGTGTTGCCTGGGCTGGTCTTGAACTTGTGATTCTCCTACCTCTGCTTCCTAAGTAGATGTGGTGACTGAACCATGCCACCTCACAGTTCCTCAGACGATACTGCTTGAATTATTCCAAAGACTGAGTGTCATTTTTCCATGCAAATTTTGTTATTAAAAGAAAAATGTGGCCAGGGGCTTCCTTGCTTGAGACCTTTCCTCTTTTCTTTCCGCACAGTGCTGCACATGCAACTTTGGGACAGTGTCCCCTACATTGCTGGAATGTCTGGCTTCAATGTCTATCTCTTTTTTTTTTTTTTAATTTTATTTTAAAGACAAAAGAATGGAGACATATGAACCAGAAAAGCCATAAACAATACAGAAAATACAAAGTTGTACAGAATATAGTAGGGAATTAGAACTGGATATTGTATTACATAGTTATCTTCACATCAGTTAACACAAAAACATTAAAGGAAATACCAAATTATAGATAAGATAGTAGGGGATTTGCACTGGATGCTGTATAATATAAAGTTATCTTCATTTCTGCTAATACAAAAACGACTGAGGAAATACAGAATTATAGAGAACATAGAAGGGAATTAGCTCTGGATGCTGTCCTAC
>PVLD010006848.1:0-96751 GCA_004027595.1 Dinomys branickii | reverse complement strand
ATTCCAAGTACACCTAAGTGCATACCAAGCATACACTTATATGTTCATAGATGCTGATTCCAGGCAAGAGTGAAACTTACCTGTTTAAGAATGCTTGCTTTGAAAAAAACTTTACTGGATATATAAAAGTATTCTTTTCTCAGACTGCTTCATGCACAAGTTTTTGTCTGAATTCTAGAATGCAATTGAGTCTGCTGCTAAATTTGTAGAAAACCAGCAGGGTTTTCTCTTCAAAAGTTTTCAATTTCAAAGTCTAAAGTAGAATAAAAGCCATATTTGTCTTCAGTTATGTGTATTTTAAATGTTTTAAAGTAAACAATATTTTGACGATATCTTCAAATAACCACTAATTAAGATTTTTCTTTATTCTTAAATGATGACAGAAGCTACTCATTGCATTTCTATTTCTCCCTAACTCTGTGTATGCAAAGCATTTTACTTCTCCAAGTTCTATGAGCACTTGGTATTGGTATCTTATTATTTAAACATCTTTTTGGCAAAAGTTTAGATTGTGGCAATCTCTTTTTGGTTAAAACATTAAATTTTTTAAAAATAGAAGTATTTTAAGGTTCACTGTGAACTACAATCTATTTGTGGAAGCATTTCGTGGGAGAAAAGCATGAAAGAGCAGCTCCAGGTTTTTAACCAGTCACTTTAAAATAGAAAGATATTATCTCCCTCGGGGAAACAATGAAACAAACTAATGGTAAAGTAATTTAACATTTTTTCCACAGAGAACACTTACAAATATTTAAACAATAAGAAATATCTTCTCAATATTACGAAGTCTATTTCACCCAGATAGTATGAGAAACAAAAAGTATAAATAAAGAGAAAAAGTATAAATAAAGAGTAACATAAAAGGTAGACAGTGGGAAGTAGGGAGATAGATTTTCTTAAATGGGAAGGGATCAAGAGACTGAGGGGAGAGAAGGGCATGGAAAAAGAACTGAATGTGTTATGGGCATGTAACAAGTACGCAAGAAGTGGAATGGTTTACTAATAAATGTAACAGACTAATAAAAATAAAACTGGAAGAAAAATATAACAGTAAAATCACTTAAGATCTTGAGGCTCCTATGGTTAGAGTGTGACAATCACAGTGAGAGAGCAAGCACTAACAAAGAATCAGCCTGGGGAAAGCATAACCTCATTCTTAAAAGTGGCTTTGCTGCAAGAATCCAAAAAGAACTTTCTCCCAGAAATATTGGATGCTATCTACAGTGCTTTAGGAGGAGAAGCTTTTGTATATTAAATGCAGACTTACTAAAGCAAGGACTTTCAGGGCTAAGAAATGGCTCAGTACTTGTCCTCTCGAGCCTTCTGAAATCATCGTTCTATACAAATCAAAACCCAGAGGGAGCAAAATCTGTCCTGCGAGATCATAGGAACCCTGCCCAACACTTGGACTCTGCAGCTCCTCACTCATGAAACTGCTCTCTGAGCTCCTGTGCTCAAGTGCTCCTGTAGGAGGTGGTTCCCCTCACACTTGGGCAGAGCCCAGGGCCAGGTTCAGCAAACAATGACGTTTGTTCTGTCACGATGGTGAAACCATATGGTGAAAACCTTATGTACACTTGTGCCGAAATACTGATTCTGAAGCAAAAATGGCCTCTGATTACCTTTCTTTCCTTCAAATCTTAATCTTTGATTTTGCAGGAAGCCCTGGGAATTTGTAGAGCATGAGTTCTGTACTTACAAGCTGCCTGCTTGTTTACCAAAACTTCTCAACCCCATTGCAGAATACTGTAGCAAAACTATATAGGACGGATCCCATCCAAGGCAATGGGATAGTCTAGAGACAGTCCAGAGAGAGATCTGCCAACACCAACCCAAACTATCTAGGTCAGACAATGTGCATTTGTGGGAAACTATAATACATCATCCAGTACTCTTCCAAACTTGGTGATAATGTGTTTATATGAGGAACAGAATGCAAGTCTGTAATGTGATACACAATGATGAGGTGATCACATTACTCACGTTGCTGCAGAGAAAGGTTGCACATGGTTTAGCTCCCTTGGGGGGCGGGTCTCTTATAACTTCCAGTATCTAAGATAAAAAGCAGCCAGTGCCTTCCTTCCTCATCACCTCCCGGAGAGGGGCTTTGTTGCAGCCCCTTTGCAACTGGCCGTCACCAGCAGGACCGGTCTTGTTCGGCATGTGTCAGGAGAAATGTTGGAAAACACAGCCACAAGTTAATAAAGTATCTGTCAAGTGAAAGCAGGGTCACTTATGCCTGGAAATAGTTGAGCAATGAAAGTTGATGGAAAACCAAAGAATACTTTTTTGAGGTGGTGCTATCATTCATAGGACAGAATGACAGATAAATACCCGTGTGGGTATGCGCACACACACACACACACACACACACACGTACGCACACCCGTACATCCTTCTTAACAGAAAGAAATGTATTTGAGAGCACAGAAAAGGGACAAGTGGACCTTTTACAATATATTCATTTCCTGTTAAAAAGTGATTTATACCCGGTCCTATTCTTGTTAAATATCTACGAGACAGAAGAGAAGTGCCTGGCCCCCCGCTAGCTGGGCTGTGGCTTGGCCAGTGGCTGTCTTTCTGTTCCCCTGCTTCCCTTTGCTCTCCCTCAGCTCCACACTAGGACAACTTGCTTCAGTGTCCTCGCTGGTGATGTTGTGGCCATTCCCTTCCACCCCATTCCACTCCAACATGCATGCAGCTTAACTCTCAATGCAGTGCCTATATCCTGCTTCTGCACCTTCATACGCTACTGGTGCCATGTGAAGGGAGGAGGTACCCTAGCCTGGTTGAGATCTGTGAGGAAGAGATCGAGGCCTGTTCTTAGCATCGTCAATCCCCAGAAGATACCCTGGTTTTAGCCCTGTCCCTCATATGTACTGCTACCCTATGAGCAGTGCTCCCTGTTCCTTTCTCAGATTAGCAGGTCTAGGAGGGCTTCTTCCAGTGCGCCAAGGCCGCTTCTCCTGGGTTGTAACACAGCCCTTGTTATAATAGTGATTTGCTCTGGTAGTCCTATAAACCTGCTTCTGATTTGCTCTTGGGTAGTTTGGGCTCCAAAATTTCTACACGTCTAATTAGGATTCTTGCCCAAAGTACTGTGGACAGAGCAGTCATTTCAACAGAAAGAGAAGTGAACCCTAAGAAGTAAACACTAAGAACACCAAACGGGGAAGAGTTCCAGAGACCATGAGACAATGGAGAGCAGCAGCAGAGACCAGCACCCAGAAGTGTCAACCTCCAGTGTCCAGCACAAGCTGGCATGACGTAGTGACAGCCAGCAGCTGGCTGTGGGAACTGTTAGCATCCAACATTATTTGCACTTGGCCAACTCACTCACAATTTCCATCTGAGTCCAACAAACAAATGTGGGCTGATTGACAACAACTGGAGCAAGCAACAATGAAGCCTTGGAGATTAAATACACACACACACACACACACACACACACACACACACACACCTCCCCCTCACTCTAATTACCAATAGCATTCATGGAAAACACTTGACATATGAAAAAACTTTGATTCCGAAGTCTCCTTTATTGTCAAAAAAGTAGAAAAACAAGATTCCACCTTTCCATTGTTGTTTCAAACAAAAGCAATAGTCTCTACATAGGGATGTTTTCTTGACATAATTTAAATGTATCCTCTGAAGCAATGCATTTGGTGAGTGGTTGTGGACCTCATGTTTTCAGTTAGGTGAGCAGGGGTTCTACACACTCTTTTCCTCCCTTGGATGACATGAAATTTTCTGATTATTTTCAGTTTATTCTTGAGATGAATGTATGTTTTGGAGTTAGAGGGAACTTCTTTATATTATGGTGATTTGAAGATGTTTATTCATAGTAAATCAGCTGTATCTGAGCTCCATAGATTAACTGTAAATCTTACATCTTACATGGCTTTCACTGAATACATAGAGTTCAGCAGGAAAATTGACATGGCAATACAATGGTAGCATCAGGACATGTTTAAGAAGTAGGGAAGCAATACTCTATTATTTTATTCTTTACATTTATTGTTTATTGTTTATAAGAGAGTTCACATCCGTTTTTATTTTTTTGGGAAGCTGAGATTTAGAAGGAAAGCTGAGAGTTGGAAAGAAGTGACCTATGCTGACTTGCCCAATAAGCTTCCCCAAAGAAATGTGGTTAGGGTCTCATTCACATCACAGGTGGGCTTGGTGCTGTGCTTGCTCACTGTGAATATAATTTCTGGGTAACATATTGCTGTCTCCAGTCCACGAAGCTAAGTCCCTGGTGATGGGGCTGCCCACCTGTCGCAAGGCGGTTTCGAGTCTTTACATCTTCAGTTTGGGAGGCCAGTGGAGCTGTGCTTGAGAAGTTGCCCTGCTTTGGGTTGGTTCATGGATCAGTGGGATCAACCCCTGTGTAGAGTGTACCCAGATTCTTGCCCAGAAACAGTGACACAATGCTTCTGGCTAGTGGACGATCTGCTTCCTATATTTCTAGGCCACTCTGACCTTTATGGACTGAGAAGTCAACATGGGCTTTTCTCCCTTGATGATCTTTATTGTATGAAACAACTCCTCTAGGGCTACATCCCAGCTGTACAGTGGAGCTAGGAAGGCTGTGTGCTGTGTGTACGCAAAGTCCCTTTAGAAGTAATGTTTGTTTTTCATTTCTTCTTGCCTATCCTTGCCAAAATATTCACAATGTTATGTTCTCTAAAAGGTCACATTAGTCTATTGGTTTATAATGATCCATTTGCACACATATCTTTCTTATAATCACACTCACATTGTATGACAAATAAAATCTCTCGTATAGATTAAAGTTCATAGACTGTCAGTGCTTGGTCAGGAGGGTCCATCGCTGCCTTGTGTACCTGAATGTCTGAGTGGTTTTCATATTGTAAGTGCTCAGTTTATCTATTGATTGAACAAGTAAATGAAAGGTAACTTTCTCGGTCTCATGGTGGGTAAGGGATGGTGGTGGGACCCATTATCATTAATTAATCATTATTACCTTTCTTCTTAAATATATTCAATGGTGAGAAACTCACTATCTTTTAAGTAATTGTGGCTTCTGATTAAATTTTGTTTTGGCCTGATTGTTTTTACCTTTGCAGCTCATTAGTGCTTTTTCTACTTGTGTCAATGAAAGTATTGTTGCTGGGCTTTTAGGGACAGAGACAGATGGTCTAGGACAGTAGTGGCGAAACTGTGGCACACATGCCACAACCAGATGTTTATCATTCGTTTTCTTTTCTCTTTACATTTAAAAAAAAGTTCTAAAAGCTTCACTCTCATTGGTCCAGGGTAAGTCATTGCATCTGTGCCCCTTTTGGTGGTAACTGGTCTCCAAAATAACAACTGCAAAGGCAAATCTGATTCTCCTTTAAATTAACAAGTTAGAAGATGGAAGGAGAGGGCTGCTTTCTTTCCTTGGTAATTTCAAATTCTGGTCAGCTTGGTGCTTCTTTTGGCTCTGTTGATTGTCACTTATCAAGAGACCTCCTGAGTAAGAACTAAACACAAAATAAATCAAAGCTCAGGCGTGGAGATTTACCATGACAAGAATTTAAATCTCTAAATCCGCCATGATTAAAGTAGCTCCACTCTTGGGCTTCTCAAGTGTGTAGACTTGTAAGTTTCTCCTTTCCTTTACTCTTTCTCGTTTCTTCGCTGCTGCTAACGATTGAACCCTTGTTCATGGTAGGTAAGCACTCTACCACTAAGCTACATTCTCAGTCCCCGGTCTTTCTTTTATTGTCCTTCAATTTATAAGCAAAAGAGACCTGACTTTTATGACTACTTGTTCAAAATGATATAGTTTTGACTCTTAAGACAGATTTCCTTATGTGAAACTCAGCTTCTATTTTGGGGACTAGGTAGGATGAGTGTTACTCTTCTTTTGCATAATGATGTTTCTAACATTTTTGTGTGACTTTTAAGCTGAAATATTAACTTGAATGGCTTGAGAGCTGCCCAAGGGATTAGCACAGTGCACTGCTGGGTTATTGGTGGGCCATGGAAGCGTGGCTGCGGAGATATTATCTTGTACTCGATACCTTTCTTTTGGGTGCTCTCTCCTATCTGCTCTGCTCCCCACCTGCCATGAAATGAACAGCTGCCCTTACACCAAGATGTCCTTGTCTAAGATCTAGATTACCATGAACCGGAGCCTCTGAAATGAGGAGCTGGTGAAACCTCTCTTTAAGCTGCAGGTGTCACGCGTTTTGTCCAGCACAGGAAAATCTGACTAACTCACTTGCGGAGAGCTACTCTGCCTTTTCCGGAGGATTTGCTTCAGTCACTGCCCCAGGATATAAGCCTAACTCCCCCAGTTCCTCTTCAGGTGGTTTGGTGCCTCATCCCATCTGAACATTTCAGCACATCTCTGCCTGCCCTGAACGACCTTGAATTTGTCAGTGCAAGATAACTTCTTTCATAAATTATGAAATTTCTTTCATAAGTTACGTTCTTTCACTGTTCTTAAAGTCTTCACTGATGTTTTCTCATTTCTTAAATATCATAATACACAACTGACTTGTAAAGAAGTATCATCAATTGAAACTCTAAAGCTTGATGTATATTTTGAAAATAAAATAAGTCTCCCCAAATCTTCAATAATAATTTTCCTTTTTAACTGATTTTTAGACATAATTCAAATTCATTTCCATTTAGTTGGAAATGTTTTATCACCCATTCTATTTATTGATATAAGTTATGCTTAAAGATTTTATTTTATTTTAAGGTGACATTAAGGAAATCCAAATTTTTTATGGCAGAATGCTATTTATAAGTCCAAAATAATATTTAATAGCTTTTAAAGATGAATTTAAAATTATTTGTGAATCATTTTCTTCAAATTTTTATTCATCTTGAAGCTCCAGGGATTACTAGAGGGTAAGACTTTCATTCAGTTCCTATCTGAGACCTTAAAAGAAAGAAAAATACACAAAAAATACATAAAATATCTTTGTCTCACTGTCCAATATTTTGTGCATTGCTTATTTTATATTTTCCCCACATTAAGTGTAAGAGAATACTCATTGGCAATTTATTAAAAACTATTAATGCTGAAAAGAAAGCACTTCCACAGCATCATTTTCCCAGGAAATTAAAAGAAGTGAGATTATTACCCCGGAGACTCCACAAGCTCTTCTGTTTCTGTTCCTCTTTCTCTCTTTATAAAAAATTAATAAACCTAAAAGATATTCCAGGTAATCTGGGGATATGCATGCTGTCCTATTTATCTCAAGTTTTCAAACATAAATATATACTTGGCATGAGTCATTAATCCACATTTTAGTAACAGGCTTAGCTGAACTCTTGAACGCAGGAAAGGACACAAGGTAAAGTGAAAGGCATTCTGGGCTGGGCATATGGAGACAAAAAGGGCATGCTGATAGCACTGAGTCAGAAATATGGCTCGGCACACTGAGTTCAAAGCAGCTTTCAATAAACCCATAGAAATTAGCAGTACAATTATCTTAGCTACCATATATATATATATATATATATATATATATATATCCTTCTTTTAATGCCTAATCTTTTTGACCAATTTTACATGTTTATATCTGGTAATATAAATAACTACTTTGAAGACAACAATATGCAATATAACAACCATTATTGAGTTTCTATCCTCTTGTTTTGTGAAATTCTGTATCATTTCTAATTTTTAAAATTATTTTTTACTTTCTTTGCTATTACAAGAGCATCTTTTAACTTAAATATGCCTCTTCACCAAAGATTAATTTTGGCTTAAGTTATATTAACTTTATAAATTAGAAGACTTTTATCTTTTGAGACATGCTTTTGGGAAAAATTCTAAGTAGACTTTTATTAATGAAAATAAACAGTTTTTAAACAAATAAAAAACAAGAAAACAAATAAGTGACTGAAATGTGATCATCCAAGGTGCCAGCAAGCATTAAATTATGTGGCATGTTATCTCCATTTGCAGTAAAGGAAAGTGTTTTATTTCTGTGCTTCTTATACGTTTGTATTAGCCCTTGGAACGCTGATCAAAATTTGCTGGCTTCCCATTACCATGCTCCAGGGCTTTCTTCAGTCTACCCTACAACTTGGTGGTGCTCACACATCCACGCTTTATGGGAAAGAGAGTAATATCATTCTGAGGTATTTGGAAACACACTGAACTCCCACCTGCCGAGCACGGCCTATTGGCAGTGTTGCGAGTTTCGGAAGTAGACTGGATTCAGGACCCAAGCTCTGTCTGCTACTTTGTGATGTTTGGCAAATTTCCAAGTGACTCTCTATTTCAATGATCTCATCTGAAAAATGAGAATAATTCATTTCCGGGCTTGAATATTCAATGAAATAATGATGAAAGGAAACTCTCAGGGTTCCCAGTGAACTGGTGAACTTTGATCTGAAACTGTTCCCTAACATAAAACTTAAAAATAATTGCCAGTTTAGATTCTGCAGAAGATAATCTCCAACATTCTGTGAGAAAGAAAATAATTAACTGACAAGGATTCTTGCTCCAGATAGACGGCTTTAAGAAGAAATTGACCTAGCCCTTGGGTGTACGCTGTGTTAATATCCAGGAAGCCTCAAGGATCACCAACTGTAAGGAAAAGACAGGCTTTGAAGTAGACAACTTCTCATGTTTTCAATGTATTCCCTTGTGGATTCCCAGTTTTGTTTTATGCTTTTCCAAGGTTTCCTGCAAATGTTACATACTAACCTTTTTCCTCAGGGGATGTGGCTTCATGTATGACAGTTTAGACAAAGTGTATACAAACAAGAGATCAAAACATGGACACATCCACTCAGTTTTACAAATGTCTCATTATCTCATTACAGGATGTTGGATTCATTCAAACAGCTGATTCGGTCTAGTTTTCTTAAATATTATCCTTCACATTTTACATAACTTTGGCCTAATGCTCATTTGGACCAGTACTTAAAGACTCCTTTTATATTTCACTTTTGGAGAGTACAGATTATTGATCCATCAGTGAAAGAATCAAGAAAACAAATATAACCTGAAAAATTCTCTTTATAATTAATTAGATAGATAATGGAGTGCCTAAAAATTTTCAAAAGTGAAAAAATGAATAGGTTTGTGTATTAAACAATGGATAGAAAGAAAAGCGTTGTTAATATTATAGTGGGAATGGATTCAGAGTTAAGGTTCCCCTTCGTTTTCTATGGAGACAGACATAGCTGTCAGTGTTAAAATCATTCCAGAGGGGGACAAAGGCAAAGGGCTGAAGATGTGAAGGAACGTGAACGGACACCTGTGAGTTAGGAGAATGTATAGTGCTGGTATATATTGCAGTATCACTGAAAATAGAAAATTCATGCGTGTTAGTTAGGAGGAAATGATGAAGAATTAATCTCCTCTCCCATTTGAACTGAATAATTACACAGTACATCCCTGTTCACATCCAGGTAACATTTTATCAGCTTATATTCTTTTAGTTATATTAATGAGACCTAACACAACAGCTGAAAACAAAATCAAAAGGCACAAAAATGCTGACTTTAAGTATAGAATGAAGATACTGTAACAGAAGACTCTGAAGAAGAACATGAATTGCATTTAAATGAGGAGGAGGGGCAGGGAGGAGGAGACAGAAGGCCGCCATTGTTGGAGTACTAATACATACCTGTAGTGACTCACTATGCCATTCAGAGACAGCTTTAACAGAACAGTTGGGTGCCTACCTGTCCCTTGTCAGGACATAATTGGCAAGATCCTGCTGAGCCTGTGAGAAGATAGTAAGGGTCCTCAGCCCACTGTTTATTCTACCATTACAGATGTGGCAGAGAATGTGACATTTATTTATTAGTATATGCATTAATGAGTAACTTGAGGATGTAGATGTGACTGTTTCAAAGATATTAATGTGGTGATTCAAATATATTAATGTGCTGATGCCTTCACTAGCAACTCAAAGCTTTCAGGTTTTCATTTACTGGGAAGATGGATGGATCCTTAGATATACATTGGGAATGTTAAAGATTTCGTCTCTGAATCAGTATGAACTGAGAGAAGAATTTGGTTGTGTGGAGCTATCACTCTGATGGAACAAACCATACATTTCAACACACAAATACATATATCTGTGAATGAGCTGTCTTTTTCTCTGAAGTGACTGAGAGCCAAAGACTAGTTCATAAACAGCTAGTGAAACAGAGAGGGGGAGATACTGAGAGTTCTCCTGGTGAAGTTCTTTTAGCTAAACTAAAATAAGCCTAAGGGAGAGAAGGCTAAAGGAGGGTATGTGCATTGGAGAAAAAAAATGCAACAAAGCAGAAAACTTTTTGGAAAGAGAAAAGAAGTCTGGCATGTCTGAAAACATTTTAATCAGATGACATCAGGGTGATCAATTTGTTTTTCGCCATAACTGGGTAGAATTTATGTATATGAAAGAAACAGAACTATTTTGTTGTTTTTAGTCAATCGACACTGTTTTATATGGCAATTAATTAATTAGTTAAAATAAGAAATGTTATTGAGCATTTCTTTATGTCAGGCATTGTGATAGACCATGAAATCAGCAGGAAAGATCAACAAGGAAGGTCAATGAGGCCTCTATGAACTTCTATTTTACTGCAAGATCTTTCTCTTTACCAAAAACTTCTTCCACATGTAGTAGAAGTAGTTATCATCTAAATTTTATATTTCTTTATTCTTCCCATAATTCCTCTTCAATTTTAACCTAACTTGTAAATATTTTTCTAAAGATATAAGGAAATGTTTTGAGTCAAGTAACAACATTTAGGACCTTTGACTTTTTTGTGCTTAAGGCATAATCATCTGGTTTTTTTCCCCCAAGGAGAAGCACATTCTTGTGGTCCTGATGTGTTTCTGGCAGGTTCTCACAGGTTGCGCAGCATCCAGCCCTCTAAGTCAGCACTCCTTCTTCGGTCTGCTTTGCTTATCTCCCTGGGCCATCCTGAGCATCACAGCCTTCCTCCTTAATAGGTTGCTACATTCGGGCTCTATTTCTATCCTAGAACCCCCCCCCCATTTTACAATCAAGTCTTTCTAAATACTTTTCTCAGCAACAGTGAAACTTAAAAGATGAAAGAGAATGTTGGCACTAAGTAATTCTACTGTTTTTTATAATTAAGTGTATTAATCTATTGTCTTCTGTTTTTCTTCATAGTGTTCACGCTGGGTTAGGCCATAGTTTATATTTTCCTTCAGAGCTTTTATGTTTTGCTTTGTAGTTAAGACATTGTTTATACTACTTAAATCATGAAGATAAAAACGATCAAAATATGTTGGGTGCTGCGTAAGCCAGGAATGAGTTGTAAATTAGAGGCAATTTAGTGTGCAGTTAGGATCATGGGTATGAGGCCGTACTGCCTTGGTTTAAATCACAACTGACCTTGGACACAGTTATCTCGTCTGTCAATGGGAAGGATAATCTCATGTACTTCACAGACTGCCATGAAAACCAGAACTAATGGTCAAAAATGAAGCACTCAGAATATTGCTTAACATACAGCAAGCTCTATATGTTAATAAAATTATTATTTTCATTATTGAGGGTAAGATTACAGTCTAAGATAGGAAAAAAGCACTCCTAAATTGAGAATATTATAAATATAAATATTTACAGAATAGGTTAACATTTGGAATTGACTTATATGATACCTGTACCTATGATTGCTTTGAAAACAGTTTGATATAATACCAAATTAAAAAATAACTTGAATGAGTAATGTAATTTTGTAAAATTAAATGCACTATTGAAGTGTCCCTTTTGAAGTTGGGATTACATAGTTGGCAATTTTAATTTGCTTTTCTGTGAGCTGCCTGCTTATATACTTTGGCAAGTTTCACCATGTGTTAGCTTTCTCATTGTTTTATAGGATTTCTTGTGTGTTTGGTGTGTTAGGGAAGGACTGGATGCTTTTCTGGATGCTTTTTTCCATGCAGTGAAATATAGTCAGAGTTGACATTACTGGTCTCTGGCTATCCATTATTTCTTCATTCAAACAGCAGTTTTCATTGTTGAGATCAGAAGAAAAATTTTTATAATAAGTTTATTGCTATAATTTAGATATGCATAATGATCAAATTCATCTCACGGAACTTGTACCTGCACATGATAGACCTGAGTCCCTATTTTTCCCCATTACCATTCCCTCTTCTCAATCCCTCTTCCTCTCCTTATTTACTAAGTTTTGTTTCCGTTGTATAGTTTTATTCTCTCTCTCTTTTTTTTTTTTTTTTTTTTGTTACTGGGAATCGAACTCAGGACCTTGCACTTGCCAGGCAGGCGCTTGTGCCACTGAGCTATATCCCCAGGCTCTTTATTCTCATATTTTTCTTTTGCCTTCTATCTTCTACCCAGTTCCCCTTTCCCTTTGAACAATTACTTCCTATTTCCCAATATCTACTACACATTTTAGTTCTTATTTACACTTTCAGTTTCTCATTACAGACAGAAAATGTGATACTTACACAGATATGTCTGTTTTCTTTCACTTGAGTATGGTCTCAAGGTCCATCTATTTAGCTATAAATTTGTCATGTTTATTCCTCTTTATGACTGAGTAGTACTCTGGTGTATAAAAGAAATTACATCTTTTTTTTATCCATTCATATGTTGATGGGCATTTGGATTTCCTCCAAGATTTAGTTATTACAAACTATGTTTCTTGGGATGTCTGATTTTTTCATTTCTTTATATGTTCGAAATATTAGTTCTTTGTCTGAAGAACTAATATAACTAGTAATGTAACTAGTAAGTAACTAAGCTTTTGCTGTACAAAAGCTTTTTAATAAGATGAGATCCAAGTTGATTCTTTGCAGTATTTCCCATGCAGTCAAGGTTTTGCTCATTGAAGTCTTTGCTTACACCAACATCTTCAAGAGTTCTACTGAATCTCTCTTCCAGAAGATTTAATGTTTCTGTATTAATCTTTGATTTTTGATCCATTTTGATTTTAGTTTAGCGTGCAGTAATTTACATGGGTCTAGTTTTAGTCTTTGGCATTGGAAAGTCAGTTTTTCTAGTGCCATTTATTAAAGAGGTTATCTTTTTCCAGTAAACATGTTAGCCCCTTTATCAAAGATAATATGGTTGAGTGTGTTTGAAATTGTTCACGCTTTTTCTTATCTGTTCAGTTGATCCTCATGTCTGTTGCTTTTTTTTTTTTTTGCCAGTACCATACTGTTTTTATGACAATAGTCAGTAGTATAATTTTAAGTCAGGGATGGTGATGTCTCCTATTTTGCCTTCCTTGTCCAGAATTGCGTTTGCTGTTGTAGGTCTCTTCTGGTTCCAAATGAATTTCAAGATTGTTTTCTCTAGGTCTCTGAAGAATGTTAATGTTATTTTTTCTGTGCTATGCTTATTTATTGTCTTTATATGCTGCTAATGATGTTTTTATTGGAGTTGCATTAAATCTGTATAACAATTTTGGGACTATGGCTAATTTTTAATTTGTTGGTTCTTCCTACCCATGAGTAAGGGATATCTTTCTATTTTCCGATATCCTCTTTGATCTCCTTTTTCAGAATACTGTAGTTTTCAGTGTAGAAATATTTTACTTATTTTGTTAGATTGATTTCTAAGTACATTATTTTATGTTTATGTGAAAGGTATGGTTTCCCTAAGTACTCTCACAGTGAGTTTGTTATTTGAGCACAGAAATGCTATTGATTGTGGAGTGTTGACTTTGTATCCAGCCAGGCAACTGAATCTGGTTTTTAAATCTGGAGGTTTTTTGGTGGAATTTTTAGAGTACAGTATTGCAGCACTTGAAATTAAGATTTTAACTTTTGCCTTGCCTATCTTTATTCCTTTTATTTTCTTCTCTTGTTTAATTGCTTTGATTAATGTTTCCAGGACTACACTGAATAGGAGTGGTGAATCCTTGTCTTGTTCCTGATTTTAGAATGAAGTTTTAGTTTTTATCCACTTAAGATGATGTTGGCTATTGGTTTGTCATAGATGGCTTCTATCAGGTTGAGGTAAAAACCATCTATTCCAGTTTTCTATAGGGCCTATTATCCTGAATGAATGTTGACCATTTTGACTTGATTTCTCTTCATCTATTGAGATGATCGTTTGTTTTTTTCCATTGGTTCTGTTAATATGGTGTATTACATCTATTGATCTGCATATGTTGACCTATCCCTGTGTGTCTACATTGAATCCTACTTGGTCTTGGAGTATAATCTTCTTGATTTGCTATATTCTGGTTGTTAGTATCTTGTTGAGAATTTTTCATTTATGTTAATTAGGGAGATTGACCTTTAGTTCTCTCTTTTGGTTGGGTCTTTGTCTGGTGTTGTCATCACAGCTATAAATTTCCCTCATAGGACTGCTTCCAGGAATGACCTTGGGAGTTTTGCTTCTCTTTCAGTTTCAATAAAGTATTTGACAAGTAGTGCTGTAGATCTTCTTTATATTTCTTCTAGAATTCAGCAGTGAATCCATGAGGACCTGGGCTTTTCTTTGTTGGTAAGTTTTTAATTTCATTGACTGATATTGGGTTACTTAGAACTTTTATATATTCTTGATGCAACTTGGGAAATTCCTATGTATCTAGGAGTCTGTCCCTTTCTTCTGTATTTTCTATCTTATTAGAGTAAAGGTTCTCAAGGTAGGTTCTGATGATCTGATTTCCATAGGACTATTGTGATTTTACTGTTTTCACTGCTAATTGCATGATTTTGCATGTTTTCTTTCCTCTTTTTGATAAAGTTGACTAAGGATTTGTCAAATTTATTTAATCTTCAAAGCACCAACTCTTCACTTCATTTATGTTTTGCATTGTTTTCTTAGCTTCAATTGCCTTAATTTTTGCTCTTTATAATTTTCTCCCTTGTACAAGCTTTGGGCTTGATTGTTCTTTTTTTTTCTCTAGAAGTTTGAGGTAAAATGTTAGTTTATTTATTTGAACTCGCTCTGTTTTTCTGACATGGGAATTCACAGCTATAAATTTCCCTAGAGGGCTGATTTCACTGTGTCCCATAAGTTCCAGTATGTTGTATTGGAATTATTGTTTTGTCATTTAATTGTAGAAACTGTCTAGTTTCTTATTTAATTTCATCTGTGACTCATTGGTTGTTCAGTCAGGTGTTATTTAATTTCCTGTGTTTATGGAGTTTTTGTAGTTTCTTTTGCATTGATTTCCAATTTCATTGCAGTATGGTCTTATAATATGCATGGGGTAATTTCAGTTCTTTTGTGTTTACTTCAGCATGTTCTATGGGCTGGTATGTGGTCCATTTTGGAGAATATCCTGTGCACTGCTGAGAATAATATGTATCCTGTTGTTGTGGGGTGAAACACTCTGTAGACAGATACTAAGTCTATGTTTTACAGGTGTGGGTTGGTTATGATTATTTGTTGATTTTTTCTAATTGATTTATTTGTGATGAGGGGTGTTAAGTCCCCCCACTGTAATTGTCTTAGTTCTTATTTGATTTCCCATATCTGTTAATATTTGCTTTATATAGTTGGTTGCCCCTGTATTTGGTGCATATATATTTATGATTACTATCTCTTCTTAGAGTTTTCACTTGACAAGTATGTAGTGTCTTTATTTCTTTCAGCCTTGGCTTAAAGTTGACATTATCTGCGATTAGGATAGCTACTCCTTTTTTCTGGGTTCCTATTGCATAGAGTATTGTTTTCATCCTTTAACTTTCAGTTTATGAATTTTTTTGGGTTAAATGTGTTTCTTAAATGCAGCATATTATTGGATCTTATTTCTTGATCCAGTCTGCTCATTGATACCTTTTGATTGGTGAATTGAGACCACTTACATTGATGGTTATAATTGACATATATTGGCTTGCCGTTGCCATATAATTTTCCTGTTGATGGTTCCTTGTCTTTATCCTCTATTTACCTTTTCTTTGCCTGGTGGTCTCTTTTAGTTAGTACTCTTGAAATTATGGGCTTTGTTTTCTCTTTCTAGATTATCTTTCAGAGCTCTTTGCAGGGTTAGTTTGGTTTTTACTAATTTCTTAATTATTCTTTGCATTGGAAGCATTTTATTTCTCTATTAATTCTGAAAGATAATTTTGAAAGATACATTAATCTAGGTTGGAAGTTTTTTCTTCCAGGGTTGGAAATACTTCATTCCAAGCTCTCCTTGATTTAAGGCATTATGTTGAGAAATCTGTGATTCTGATGGGCTTTCTTTATAGGTGATTTATTTCTTTAACTTTTTAAAACATTCTGTTCCTGTGCTGAATTTCTGGAATCTTGATTATTTTATGCCTTGGTGTAGATTTATTTTTTGTCGTGGCTAACTTGAGTTGTATATGCCTCACTTAACTGTATCAGTTTTTTTATGCTTGGGGAATTTTCTGCTATTACTTCTCTGCACAAGTTTTCTTTTGTCATTGTGCCGACGTCTGTGTTTTCATTGACTTCAATCAATCTTATATTGTTTTCCTTTGCATTATTTTGCAATTGTGGATTATTTTTTCATGGCTGTGTGCTATTTTTGGGAGATCTTTCATCTTGTGATCACTAACCATGAGCTTCTCTTCTAAGTCATATTCTATCTTCACTTTCTTTCATACAGTTTTGTAAACTTTCAATTTTCTGGACGTCTATTTTGAATCCATTGTATGGGTTCCATTTCTCTCCTATGTTTTACATTCTTCGTTTCTGTTATTTGTCTGTGCTTCTCTCTCTCTTTGTTTTGATACTGGCAATCAAACTCAGGACCTTGCCCTTGCTAGGAAGGTATTGTGCTGCTGAGCTATATCTCCGCCGTTTTTCTGTTTTTTAAATTTATGTGTGCTCTAGCTTTGATAATCGAGTCTTTCATTATGGTTGTCATCTCCATTATTTTAACCTGTGAGATTATTTCTGTTTCATAGCCTCTAAAAACATATATATATATATATATATATATATATATATATATATATAATTTCTTCTGTCTTTGCAGTAAATTCAGGTGGGTACCTTCTATTTCCCTTTATCTCGTTGTCCCCTAGATTTGTCCTCGTTGGGCTAGAAGTCTGCGATTGCATTTTGCTTCTGTGTCTTTTCATTTTCTATTTTAATTTGTTTTCTCTGTTGTTGCTTGCAATTTTCTTATGCTAGGTGGCTTTGTCACTGGTTTTCTTCTAGGTGTAGCCAGCGGTTGGTCCTTGTGTATGTCCCAGGATCCTCTCTTCCCACTTGTATAGAGATGTGTTGCTGTCTATTTGGCTCAGCACCCAGCCTTTTGGTAGTGGGCTATGGAAATGATTGTGGCCCAGGTGTCTATTGCGACTGGCTAGCCCTTTCCACCTTCCACTCCCAGCATTTGGCCCTGAGGAGACCCTGGGGATGCTCTGCTGCAGGAATTCAAGTTCCAGAGCACTCTGAGTTACAGTAGTGGTCCTCCCTGCTAGCTGCTACTCCACTGGGTGTGGGGCACCTGCACATTGATGCACTCACCAGCTGACGACTGTGGAGATATTTGGGAAAATGTCTCATGTTCTCACTGCTGCTTCTGACCGCACAAGACTCTCCTGGTCTAGGTCAGGTCTCAGTCTCCAGCTGTTGGTTCTGTGGGGCGTCCTGGGAAACAGTGTCCCATCCCACATGGCCTGCTCCCTCCACTAGGGTGCACAAGTGGGAGATTAGAAGAATTTGAGCATGATCACTGCTGTTTTTTTTTGAACCTTTCTTTTCCCAGTGACAGAAAGATAACACAGGTATGGTGCTGCTCTGCACAAATCTTTCAAGTAGACAATATTGTTAACAAAAGGAGGCATGATTTTATTACTTTGGGGCATGTGTTACTATTTTGCTATTCGACTTTACCAAAAATTCCATACAACATATATATCATAGGTTTTTCCAAAGCCATTGGGTGTGCTAGTAAAATGTTCTTCCACATATAACATATACATATGATACTTATATTTCACCACCAACCTAGCCAGGCTTCACAGAAGCCCGGAAGCCTTATTATATATTACCTGGTAAGTGGATCAACAGCACACTTTCTAAAATGAATGAGTTGACTAGTAAATCCCAGTGTCACCAGTCATTGTGCTTTCTCCTCATGGCAGGTTTTCAAGATTGAGCGAATTATGTCTTATGGTGGAGAAAAAAATCTGACCTTCTCTCACATTACCAGACTCCTGGAAATCTCACAGACGTAATAGGCAACAGGCCCTGAACTTCCTCTCTTTATCGCCTCCTAACATTATATTTCTTAAGAAGCAAAATACTTGTTATTCATACAAAATGTCATAGACGTTCGGCTTCACACAAAGCTCTGTGGGCTAGTCTGTGGTGTTCAGAGTTCTTTTAGGTTGTATTATGGTAGAAAACAGAAGCATCATTAGAACCCTGAAGAAAGTCATTGGGGGTTTACCACCCTGCCATAGGATGGCAGATTTTTCTGGCAAAGAGAGTACCAGGGGGAGATAGAAATTTTACAGTTCAGTAGCTGTGTACAGTTCAAGCATTGATAATTAGTATTATCCTCATCAATCAGTTACATTTCCTTATCTTCACAATGACATTGTTTTTGATATTCTCTTTGTTTGCTTACTTTTATTTTTGCAGTGCTGGGGATTGAACTCAGTGTCTCACTCATACTAGAGAAGTACTCTACCACTGGGCTATGCTCCTAGCCTCTCATTTCTCTTTTTGACACACACCTTTTTAAAAGTATAATTGTTTCAAATTTGTGGTCTTGGTTCTTTTAATATTCAAATTTATTTTATTAGTTATTCACCAGTATAATACTTTTACACTTCCAAATTTGTAGTTATACTCATTTTATGTTCATATTACTTGACTTACCCAACTTTTAGTTTTGAAGTAATTGTGGAATCTCATCAAGTTGTAAGAAAAGTGCAGAGCACAGAGATCCCAGTTTTCCCCAGTAGTAAAGTTTTTTTGGAAGCCATAGTAGTACAATTTTGAAAACAGGCATACTGACATTGACTCAAGACACTGCATATTTCTAACCACAAAAGATCCTTCATGTTGTCCTTTTATGACCACATCCACTTCTTCCTTATTACTTTTCCCCTGTCTAATCAATTTTTAAACTCTGGCAACTACTAAGCTATGCTGTACTTCTATAATACTGTTGCTTTAAGGGGCATCATATTGTAACTAGATATTTGCAGTTTTCTACTTTATTAAGCATGATTCTTGGAAGATTTATTGAAGGTGTCTCACATATCAATTGCTTGTTGCTTTATGTTGTTTATCAGTGGTCTATGGAATGGATTTATAAAATTTGTTTGAACATTGCCTCAAGGACATTATTTACAGTTTTTGATAGTCATGATTAAATTTGTGAGAATCCATACACGGGTTTTTGTGTGACATTATGTTTTTATTCATTCAGGATGATAAGTCAGAAGCTATTGGAGAGCTGTATGCATATGACAGTGGTATTTCAGAGTAGCCAGTGTGATAAATGAATAACCTAGTTTTTCCACAATTTTACTAGCCTTTGTGGGAGTAGGACCAGCAAACTGTGTTAGAGAGATAAATGAAGATGCTCAGGATAGACAATATCTTTGGGAGCCTGGGGTCTTTATTGGAGTGAAGCTCTGAATTGACTCAAATCCCCAGGTTTATTGAGGAACAGTGAAGGCATAGAGTTTTGCTGAATGCAGATGTTTGTTTTAGGTAGCCAGGCAGGCAAGGAAGGCATACTGATAATTTGGTTGAGTAACTTTTATCTGATTGTTCCCTCAGGAGCTTCCCTATTTGCCCAGCAAGGTCCATGTATGCACAAGTTGGCAAAACATCTTGTTTTCAAGACGTTCTGACTCCCTGGAGTTAGCTGTTTTCTGCTTCCCAAGTCTGCTGGAGGGGACACTGAGTTTCAAGGAATGCCTCAGCCTTTTTCTGTACATTTTTGCTGTTTTCATAGGTATAGATAATATCTCCTAGAAACGTCAGTATGCTTTCCCTTACTGTCTGATGATGTTGAACACCTTTTCCTTTTATGCTCTGAGTATTTATTAACTTATTTCTAATTGACATGAAGTTGTTTATATTTATCATGTAGAATATGATGTTTTTAAATACAGATATTGTGGAATGGCACAGTGGGGCCAATTAACCTATGTATCACTCACATATTTATCAGTTTTGTGGCAAGAACACTCAAGATAGACTGTCAGTAAGTATCAAGGATGTAATTCATTGTAATAAACTACTATATTCTCCACTGTTGGACAATAGATCTCAGACTCCTTCCTCCTGTTTAAGTGAAATCTTTCAACCAACATGTTCCTAATTCCCCCCACCCCAGCCCTTGGCAACCACCATGCTGCTCTTCAAGGGCCTCTTCTTGCACTTGTCATCTGGAGGCCTCTTTAGTGAAGCTTTCCTCCATGTTTTTTGCCCATTTTCTCACAGGACTCTTTTCACTATTGAGTTATGAGAATTCTCTATGTATTTCAATTACTAGTCTTTTATCAAATATGTGTTTTTAAAACATTTTCTCCACATCTTCAGCTTGTCTTTTTATCCCCTTAACAGGCCTTGTCTCAGAGTGAAAGTTTTATTAAATTTTGATGGAGATCAGTTCATCGATTTTTCTTTTTATGGCTTGTCCTTTTGTTAAACATGAAAACTTTTTTCTTAGTCTTGGATCCAGAAGGTTTCCACTGTGTATTTCTACCAGAAGAATAATTATTTTACATTGTATACTGAATTGTTCCATGTTTAATTTGGAGTTAATTTTGAGTGAACTATGAGAATTAGATTGAGCATTATCTTTTTAAGTATGACTGTCTTAATTACCCCAACAATATCTACTGAAAGGCTATTTTTCTCTATCAAATTACTTTAAACAGTATTAGAAGGTGGCACCTTTAAGCAGCGATGAGGTCAGGGGGCCTCCACCCTTATGAATGAAATTCCATTGTTCAGGGTGTGGGTCGGTTATCCTAGAGTGGGTTGTTATAAAGAAAATCTGACCTTTCATGCTTTCTCTTTTACCCTTTCTTGTTGCTTCCTCTCTTTCCCTCATAGGACAGTCTTCTCCATGCCTACCAGGTGGAGGGGCCATGCTCTTAGATTTCCAAGCCTCGAGAAATGTGAGAAATATAGTTCTTCTTTAAGTAAATTAGTCTGAGGTATTCTGTTATAACCATAGAATAGAGGTGAAGACAAGTCCTATACACATTTGCTTAGGTATTTTTATATCTAATCTTGCATCTGAATTGTTCATTCTGGCTTTCTACAGTGTCAGAACAAATCATACCCTTACTTTCAATTAAGTAGAAACGACACCCAAGAGAGAAAAGACTCTTTGCTCTCGATTTAAATTGAGTTGCTGGGATGGATTTCCAATGTATCTGGATAAATGTCCTAGTCTTATTACTTATCATAGTGTTCCTTTTTTCTCATTATTACTAGAAAAGAAAGCCAGGTTTCAAGTTTATTTTCTCTACTTTCTTTTCCATTAAACTGACTTTGAAGCAAAAACTTGTTGAGCCCGTATCGTCTTCTTCATTTTCATGAAAGTATGTAAGAAAATCCCCACACGAATCACATGTTTTTCCAGAAAATTTTAATAACCAATTTGAAAAACATCATTCCCATCTTTGAGGGTGGAAAATGACTGATAAAGAGCTTTCATATCTAGATTAGAGCCTATCTACCAAATGAAAATAGCAATTTTAATGCTCACATATTCAAGTATGTTTTACTTGTTTGCTAAAGAACTTGTGAAAAATGTGTAGGACACCGTCCCAAAGCAGTTAACTCCACAGAGATTGCTGGGTATGTTCTAAGAACAAAAGTGCTGTTGGTGTCATCCCTTATCTCTTTGGAAAGTAATCTACACTGGACAGTGAACATGCAGGGTAATTTGTGTTCATTCTGAATCTCTTTTTCTATTTCAAAATTCAAATTGTGTTCGAAGTACACTTAGGGCTATGTGAATGAAACACAGTAACATTTGACTTTCCATTAATAAGACAATGGCTGGAAGTCTTGCCCTTTCCTGGAGTGCAAAGTAAAATTATAATAATAATTAATAATAGTAACTTCTGAAAGTGATGATTATTAACAACAGTAAATATTAATATTAAGTGCCAAGTAAATGATAACAATAATAATGATAATTTTCAAGTAACAAATATCCAAAACCAACAACTGGAAATCATGCCTTTACTGGAGTTCTAAATGAAGGAATAATAACAATAATTTATGTAGACTAACAGTTCAGTTTTTCTCTCAGTGTTTTTAGAGATTGATCATGGACAATGTGAAATTATGTTTCTTCATTTTTAATGAAAATATTTCTAATGATATACATTAAAATTTTCTTTTAAAATCCCTCAGATTTCTTAAAAATTGACCCAAATTTTTTTCTAAAATTATTTTGGAGATAACAGAATAAAGTTGTGAACTATGCAATGTACAATTAATTAATGAGCAGATCTCTAACTTAGTGCCATGTTGGAATATATCTAAGCTCAAAAACTTTGATGCCACTGTCGGTGACGTTGTCCAGCTTTCTAAACAAATTCACTTGGCAACGTAAACAACGAACATGACATGACAATAATTTGATGACTTGTTTTTCTTACTCTAAGGAAATAAACACAATTTACGCTTAAGATAAAAGTCAAAATGAATGACTCCATGAGACTCTTTTAAAAGGGAGGAGGACCGGAAGAAAGGACCAAGTACATGTTTTCTTTAAGCAGATGAGTTAGGAACAGCACTGCAGACCGACAAGGTCCTGAACCCTTGCTCTGTCATCTTACTAGGACAAAGAGCAGCTGACACATTTGTTTTGCATAAACGGCAATAACAGCAAGGTCACCAAATATCCACGATAATGGTTAAAACCATGCTGCCATGGTTAAAACCATGATGCCTTATTTTCATTTTTAATTACTTCATCACATATTCAGATTTTCACCCTAATCCTGTGTATCTTAACATTAAAGTTTCCTATGTCTAACAGTATGTTGAGCATGCCAAACATTGTACAAACACTGAGTTTTTGGCTCAAGATTCTTGATTTTTCTGGATTTTAAGAAATTACCTCATTAGTAACTTTTGCCATTTTGAAAAGTGATCAGGGTAAGTTTTTCTGTAAAAAGGATACTAAATAAATGATGAACTCCAAATAAGAAAAGGCAAGGATTAGATTAGAAGCACATTGACTTCCTTTTGTTGCTTTAAAAGGTAAAATTTCCAAGATTTGGGGAGAAAGTACTAAAGTGGCTTAGTTTTCATTACCTGTATAATGAAAAGGACAGTATCTTTAATGATAGAGAAATGCTGCTCTCTCTCTCTCTCTCTGTTTCCTAAACATATTTAACTAATCTCAACTTTTTCTAGGATAGAGTGGTGGCATGGACATTTTTCACTACCTTTTGTGTCTTGTGCTTCTTTTCTGTTTTATGCGCCACCTTCAGTGTCAGACATGATAAATAGTTTGCATTTGGCAGCCAGAGGTATTTGGGAAAATTATTTATAATGCTTTACTTTTACGCACCATTTTAACACAGAAAATGAAAGACTCACAGCCCTATGCTACTAAATCAAAAGTTCTGTCCTTCTCTTTGCTACTTCTATTTTCTCTTTTAGTTTTTCAATTAATTTTATTAGTACATTTCAGATGTACATAATGATCACATTTATCATAGGAAATTTGTATCCATATATGATAATCTTGATTCTTTTTTTCTTATTCCTCTCCTCTCCTTCAACTTCTCTTCCCTTCCTTATTTATAAAAGCGTTGTTTCCACTTCTTCCTTCTGTTCTCTAATTTTCTCCTTTTTCTTTACCCCCTCTCTCTCCCTAGTTCCCTTCACATTTTAACATTTTCTTCATACTTCACAATATCTATTGTACATTTTGGTCCTTACTCTTTCAGTTTCTCACACCAGAGAAATTGTGCAATATTTAAACATATGTGTCCAATTTATTTCACTTAAGAGGATGGTCTCAAGGTGCATTCATTTATCTAGAAATATCTCAAGTTTATCCTTCTTTATGGAAAATAGTACTTCATTGTTTAAAAAGAAAACCACGTCCTCTTTATCCATTAATTGGTTCAGAGGCATTTGGGCTATTTCCAAGATTCAGTTTTTACAAACTGTGCTTCTGTAAGTGTGTGTGTGCATATATCACTGCAGTATGATCCTTTTAATTCTTTCCAGAAGATACCAAGAAGAGGAATAGCTGAGTCAAATGGAACCTCTACTTTTGGTTGTTTGAAGCATCTCCACACTGATTTCCACAGTGGTTTCACCAGACTGCACTCCACCAACAGTGGAGAAGGGTTCCTTGTTCCTCACAGTCCTGCCTGCATTTTTTATTGGTTGTTGTCTTGATAGTAATGATTGTCTCTGAGGGGTAAGGGAATCTCTGTGTTATTTCAATTTTCATCTCTCAAATGAACAGTGTTGTTGAACATTTTTTTCATATATTCATTTACTGCTTGTATTTCTTCATCCAAGAAGTGTCTATACATTTCAGGTGCCCATTTTTGGATTGTGTCTTTAAATTTTTGAAGGGGGTCTGGTTATTTTTTTAAGTTATTTATATAGCCGATCTATTAGTCCTTTGTCTAAGAAACAGCTGACAAAAATTTTTTCCTACTCTGTAAGTTTTCTCTTTACTCTGTTGGTGCCTTTTTCTTGCTGGGCAAATGCTCTATAGTCCCAGACGAGAAACCAATTGTTGATTCTTTGTAATATTTCTTGTGTTATTGAGGTTTAAAAAATTTTTTTTCAATTGATATATGAAAACTGTACATATTTATGAGGCACAATATGATGGTTTATTGTGTATACATTATATAATAATACACTGTGTAATAATACAATGTACACATAATGCAGTGATCAAACCAGGGTACTTAGCATATGCACAGCTTCCAAAATTATTTAGTATTTCTTCATCATAAGAATGTTTCAAGTTCTTTCTTTTAGTTATTTTGAAATATTCAGTATGTTGTTAATGATAGTCACTGTACTGCGCAGTAGGACAAAAAAGTTCTTCCCCTTGTGACTTCAAATCCACTTACCGGGCTTTCCTCACTCCTCCTACTCTCTACTCAGACTGAAGTAAATGTTCTGTTCTCTGCGAGATCAGTGTCTTTGATTCCACATAAGAGCAGGAGACGCAGCATTTGCTCTTCTGCACTCGGTTTACATCACTTAGACTAATATCCTCCAGTTTCAATCCGTGTTGTCTCAAATGACAGCACTCCGTTCTCTTTTATAACCAAATAATATTTCATCCATGCACATTTTTTGTTGCTTCCTCTCCCATTAGTCATGCATTATTGTAGAACACTTTATTAAAAACACTTTGTTTACTGAATACATCATCTTCACATAAAGGATTCTATTTTGCATGATGTGATTTTAAACACATTGCAAGTAAAGATCATATCTCACTAATATTTTATATCATCTTGAAATAGCTAATACTAATGTTAGTTGATTTTCTGTGACTGTGACAAAATACCTGAAATGAATAACATATAAAAAGAAAAAGGTTTATGTTGCTCTACATTTTCAGAGTTTTTATTCCATGGCTTCTGTGGTTTCTTTCTGTGCTAGGGCAGTACATCTTGGTGGAAGTAGCAGGTTGTAGAAGAGGAGTGCTCATTTCATAGTGGCTACAAAACAAGGAGAAAGATGGGGCCCTGGGGTCCCAATGTCCACTACCAGGTCCCAGGCCCAGGGGCTTAACTTCTTTCTGCTATGACTCATCTCCTAATTCTTCCACTACCTCCCCATAGAACCACAGGCTGAGGATCAAGCTTTCATCAAATAGGCTTTTGGTGACATTCAGAATCCAAGCTATAACAACCACTGTCCAATGTATAGTAGGTTCTCAATAAATTAAAATTTAATGAAGGATGGAAGACTTGTGATCTTGGCAGTATCCTCCGCATATCAGGGTCTGAAGCATGTTGCATATGGTGAATACACACCTAAAAGCTAATCTCCTATTACAGGCTGTTGCAGCCAGTGGTCAGAGAGAATAAAAATCCATCATTAACATGGAAAAATCCAACACAGTAGGAGGTGGCAAATGGGTGAATCTCATAGTGGTTTTAATGTAAGCAAGCAGAAAACTTATTCTCTGTTCCTAGGGAATGCAAAGATTTGTAAGCACTCCAAACAATAAAAGTCCAGCACAGAATCTTACTATGAATCTTTTACAATTTTTATATGTTAAGGACTGGGAGTACATGCCGGTGATAGAGGATTTGCTGAACACTTAGCCCTGGGTTCTATTTCTAGTACCACACACACATAAAATTAGAAAAGAGTTATGAGTATATCTGAGGGATTTCATTCTTTCCTCCAAGACAATTGAGCCTCATTTCCATGTCTTTTATCAAGTTATTCAAAAAAGTGCTATTATATTTTTAAACCGATTGTGTGCCTAGCAAGGAAAGGGTGAGAATGATTATCCAGTTTTCAGGTTTACACTGTATATCTTTAAGTCTGTATAATCTGTTAGAATTCTCTGTGGGAAGCCTGGAAACTTCAAGAAAGAAATCTGTGGCCACAAAGGGTAAATTAGATTATGAAATGTTAGATAAAAATAAGGGTATGAGCCAAGGATGGCATTCCTTGTAATAAAAAATACAAGATAAAAAAAAAACAAAAAACCTCTTGCAACTTTCTTAAGCTTTGTGGGAAGGAAGCAGGAATTATGCTTCTAATACCCTGCCTTTTTGTGAAAACCTGTGGCCTTATGATGAAATCCTAGTGCCTGTTTAGAGCTCCATGCATATTTAGAAAAATATGTTCCTTTCTTGCTTCTCTATGCTTTGTCTTTTAATGTTTCTGATTTGCAATTCTTTGTTCAAACCACCAGGCACACGACTTCTGCATCCCTATCAGTAGTGTTCCCCTCTGCTTATTACTCTCAGTCTTTTATTTTTCCTTATTTTTGTGACAGGGACTTGCTACGTAGTCCAGGCTTGCCTGGAACTTGCAGTGATTCTCTGACCTTAACCTCCTGAGCGCTGGGATTACAAGCATATGCCACCACGCCCAGTTCTGTTCTCGTTCTTTTACTGTGGTTCTCTCACTTTTTATCAACAAAATAACTAGATCTTAGTTATTATATGGCAGAATCCCACATCAAGAAAAAATGGTGGCTTTGAGAAATACCTAAAATAAAAGATCTTCAAATTAAATTTCTCAGTTTCTATGTGCTCGCTAGGTTACGATGGTCCTCATGTTGAAAAGAGACTTCGAACTTTGGAGTCTTCAGTGATCTTTGCGCGGCTCTCTGACTCTCAGAGCATTGGTTTTTAATTACTGTGCAATGTAACATTTACCACAGTAAGAAAAGATGTGGTCTTTGGCTCTAGGGAATAAAGGTTTTGTGAATAACCTCAGTGACAAAAAATGGAAAATGTCAAATGTTTTAAATAACAAATATTACATGGTGGAACCCAGTATTTGAGTGGTGAATCTGTAAATGAAATAAGGGTATGTGTGCTGCAGTAAGGGGTTGGGGAGATGTGATTAACAGCACACTATTGTGATGATATAGTTACAATGAATATTGCGATGAATCTAAACAAACTCAAGGGCGGAGCTAATCAT
Organism: Dinomys branickii; assembly: GCA_004027595.1. NCBI lineage: Eukaryota > Metazoa > Chordata > Mammalia > Rodentia > Dinomyidae > Dinomys > Dinomys branickii. The sequence continues at coordinate 69,230 of PVLD010006848.1, read as the reverse complement.
AGAATGCAGTAAGATCATTAGAAAGTGAGGAGCCTTCCGTGTGTATTGCCCTTGTTTTTAACATGTTGTTTAGTTGTAGGTTTATACAATTTATATTTTCTTAGTATCAGGTCTCAAAATACAATGTGGCAAACGGTTTGCATGATCATCCAGGAGCCATACCCTGGCCCATCTGCCACTTTCTTCTCACTGATTGTACAGTTGTAATTGTGTGTCTATTTTATTTGACACGTTCCAATCAATGAATCAGGACATTTTTAAATGTATTAAGAACAACAAATGCAAAAATTTGATAATAGCATATATGAACCATTGAAGTGTTTTTCCACGAAAAATAAAGTTTTACTCAAATTTTAGCTATCATTATTTTCATCTTTGTATTCAAGGTTTTAAAAATATACATGGTAACAATAAATATTGTGCAAAGGAAAAGAAACTGCTCAAATCAGAAGGAGCAATTGGGATGAAGGAGGGGAGAGGAAAAAGACAGAAGGAAGAGAAAAAATAAGAGAGCGAGGATAATTGCACTGCTAATATTTGTTGGTTTAGTGAAAGGTACAGTTAACGTGTAATCATTTGATCAAACTTGCATGCCTATAACTGGTTATATGTACAACCATTTTGAAGATAACATTATGTAGTAGAACAACTGTTGTTAACATCCTACTACCTTGTTATGAAATTCTATATCATTTTTATTGTTCTCTATGCTGTCTCGTTCATGTATTTGTGTTATTTTGTTTTTTTTTTCTTTTCTCTTTAAAATGAAAAACAAAATTTACATGAATATACAAGAATAGCTGGATAGGTATATTGCTGATGTCTGTGGTTTATTGAAAGGAACAGTCAGTGCTTACAATTTCATTTTTTCTTGACCAATTTTGCATGTTTGAATTTGGTAGTCAGAACAACTGATCTGGAAACAACAATATGCAGTATAAGATGCACTGTTCAACTCCTACCATCTTGTATTTTGAAGCTCTGCATCATTTCCAATGTCTTTTTTTATTTCTTGTTACTGTCTTTGATTGATCAGTGTTACATTCTTACATCTGGTGGACTGAGCAACTTCCTTGAAGATAACAATGTGTAATATAGCAACCATTGTAAATTCCTATCATTTTGTTTTGAGCTCATGTACCATTTTTGTTGATTTTATGTTGTTTTGATTTTGATTTCACTGTTGATTTGTTAAATCTTTAAAATAAAATAAAATAAATAAAAAAGTGCACTGTAGTTTAAAAATCTTGATCATGGGTTTAGAGGGATAAATATTTAAAACTCAGCAATATTTTTATTATATCTTTGATTATTGTTTTTGGTTCAATTTTTCTATTTTCTGTAGGAACTATAGGCACCAGTAGATTTCTTGAAATTCTTAATTTATCTTGCTTATTATTAATTATATGCAACTACCCAATTGAGGCACTTAGTTGAAATGTTTTCCAACTTCAATGCTCTTTGTCACATACATGTATTTGAAGCTGTCTACAAACTTAGCTCAAAGCCAGCTACTCCACACTGGTTCAACAAATCTAATCTAGGTTAAAATTTAAAATGATTCATGCCTCTTTAAGAAAATATAAACATCAAACATGTAAAAGCTCTTCATAAAAAATCTCAACAGTAATGACTGATTTCACGTAAACCCAATTTATCTTGTAGCCGCTTTCCTTTTTTGGATGAAACTGTTAAGCCAAGTACTTTTCCAAATTAGAAGCATGGAATACTATTCAGATAAGTCGGTTTACACTATGTTGTACAAAACAGGTTGGATTTTCTCACACTCACTGAAATGTCACGGAGAGATGTGAGAAAATAGCTTATACTTTGTAAACTAACTAGAGGGCATTTATTTGTGTGGTTTTAAAATTTAGACTCAACCTGAATACCTTGGGGTGTCAGCTTATCACTAACTCTTTTAAAGGACAAACTTGAACACTTATTTGAAATGGAAACCTGATAATTTAGCATTGCAATAGTTAAGTTTAAAGAAAATCTCATATTGATTAATTTGAAACAATGGAAACACATTTTGACTGTGTTTATACTTTAAAAATTTTTCTTAACTAAAAATATGAAGCTTGTTGCATAAAATGCATTTCAATGTCTCTTCATAACACTGAAAACACATTTATCTCTTTACCCATTTTTTTCTTTCTTTCTTCTAATCTCAGAGGACTGGAAATGAGCTCTGATGGCAAAGACAACTTTCACCTATCTGGGTTAAACAGCATGGACTTTGTTGTGAGGTAGACTTGGCTACAAATCTTTCGTCTGCTTCTTTATAATGTACATCGACCAAGCAAACTATTTAACATCCAGCAGCTGTAATGTAATTTCTTCATCAGTGAGATGCTTTCCTAGAGAGGAAATAGTATGCCACACATCCGTTCTAGGCTAGAGATAATATTTTTGTACACGCTGGTGAGTAAACACCTGGCAAGTGGTCAGCATTTGATAAAGTGTGAAAATTAGTTTTCACTTTAGGTAATTTTATGTGGAAACAAATGAAAACAATTTATTTATTTTCTTTTCAATTTAAGTATTGGCATTTGGCTGGCTTTGTTTGATTAGTGGTTTCATGGACCTTTCCAGCTAAAGATATTCTTGCATTTTAGTATTAAAGAAAACTTGTCAAGTATTGTAACACATGGTGTGTTCTAAAGATGAAAACAGAAAAGACCCTATGAATTATTTAGTTTAATTTAACTATTAGGGATTAAAAATGCCTGAATTTTCAAAATGGAAAAAACATTTATTTTTAGATCAAACATCCGTAGGAGGACGAAGTGGATCATTAGGTGAATTTTACTACTGAATCTCCCTTTGATTCAAACCATGCAGGTCTGTGGCACACATTCTGGGCCATGTTTTGAGAGGCCTCTGTGGATAAGGAGCCAGGCTTCTAGCTCTTCAACAGGAATCTCTACTTTTATTTTCTGCAAAGCAGAATCTAGACCCTCAGGTCTGATAACATCAGCATCCGTTCTATTCTTTTTCTAAGATCATCTATAGTCATTTTATTTGGGGAAATTGGTACAAGGGAAAATTTCTCTCTGATTGAGAGAAGTTAAATATTCTTAAAATGCAAAATTTCTCTCTAATTGAGAGAAATTTCAGGGCTGGGGATGTAGCTCAGCAGCATAAGTGCTTGCGTGGCAAGCCTGAGGTCATGGGTTCAATTCCCAGTACCAAAGAGAGAGAGAGAGAGAGAGAGAGAGAGAGAGAGAGAAATTTCATTTGAATAGAAAATACCATTTAAAGCTTAGTACCTAATATTAGACATTCTAGGTAACAGATTAATCCAAGGTTGTTTGAGTAATTCCATGGTCTAATGTTTCATTATGTGAACATATATCAAGGAAATTTATGTGATATAGATTTCAAAGACACCACGGAGACTGACAAATATATATGCCTTAATCATATGAGAGGTTATGAAAATATATGGTGAATGCTTGAATTAGAAGTAACTGTTAGAATAATGGCATATTGCCACTAGCCGTCTCCAAAATAGCCCCCTTCCTTTGAGCATGTTCCTTTCATCATTCCTCAGCTTCCGGAAGCATTTCTGCGAGCTCTTTCATGAGTGTCTTAGGTGGTGTAATAAAAAATATTGTGAATGCTGCTGCAAATGCCAACCAGTGAAACACAGGCTCATAAAATCCACCTTATTCACTGGGACAGACACAGTGCGACTTCTTTGTGCTCATCCCGAAAGTCAAAATGATCATGAGAGGTAAAAACATTTCGGGTCCATCAAGAACCCTGGAAAGTCCATGTCAATGCCCCCAGAGATGCTCATGAAGGACAACTTGCAGCACTGTTTCAGAAAGTGGTAAGAATAATGGAACATGTGTGTTCCATTATTGGATTGAGGAAGAGTATTTTCAGGGAGGTTAATGGCAACATTTCTTTTGCTGTAATATAATTTTAAAATTTTAGTCTTCACTATAGTCTCTGATCACACGTTTTAATACATAAAATTAACTGTATTTGCTGTGCAGTTTATCATAAATACAAGTTTCTGTAATTCCATGTTTAAAATAATTTTAAATATTTTTGAAATACTAATCCTCTCAAAATGCTGTTTAAATAACCTTAAGATTAAATGTCCTTAAAATGAAAATTTGCTCAACGTTTTGTGTACATGCACAATTTTTCAAATAAACACATGTTTAATGGAGACATTTTACAAAGTGTAGGAGTTCGGTCAACTTTCACATTTTATTGTTCCTATTTGCTAGCAATATCAAGATTGTCTTTTAAAACTAAACTTAATTGATAGCTGAGACTTAAAAACAAAACTGAATATATTTTCTAGCCTTTTTCTCTGTTTAGTAAGAGTTGGGTATAAGAAATTCATGGTCTGTGAAGCCACCCTTATGCAAACCCCCATTATAAACAAATACAGGTAGTGCTGTCACCTGTCCTCAGGAGGCATCTCCCACAGTTGCTGACTCGTGACCCCTTGGAAATAGCGAGGGAGTTAAGGCCTGGTACTATTAATCTACATTTAACTATCAGCAAATCTAAATTTCTTTCTCTTTTCAAATTTAAACTCACAGATATGCTTCCAACAGGTAGTATTATACCTCTTGCTAATTTTGAGGCTATTCACTTGCAAAATAATTTTGAAATTTGAAACATACTATATAACTATTGTTTCTTGATCCATTGTCCGTTGATGGGCAATTGGCTGTTTCCAAGATTTATCTGTTACAAATTGTATTGCTATAAACATGGTTGTGTGTGTATCACTGAGGCATGGTGTTTTAAATTCTTTTGGAAGATACCCAGAAGGGGAAAAGCTGGTTTAATTAGAAATATTAGTCCTAGTATTTTTGAGGAATCCCCACACTGATTTCCATAGTCACTGTACCAGTCTTCACTCCCACCAACAGTGGAGAAGGGTTCCTTCTTACCCACAGCCCCGATAACATTTGTTATTGGTTGACGTCCAGATAACAGCTATTCTTTCTGGGGTAAGAAGGGGAATCTCCACATTGTTTCAAACAATCTGCACCTCTCAATGGCCAGTGATACTGAACATTTTTCATATGTTTATTTGCTGTTTGTATTTCTTCATCTGAGAAGTATCTAGTCATTTCAGATGCCCATTTTTGGATTTGGTCTTTAAAATTGGGAGCATCTGATTTTTTGAGTTATTTACATGGTCCAGATATTGATCCTTTGTCTGAAAAACAGCTGGAAACTTTTTTCCAACTTTATGGTTCTTTCTATGCCCTTCTGGTGGTTTCTTTTGCTGTGCAGAAGCTCTTTAGTAAGATGAGATCCCAGTTGTTGATTCTTTGTATTATTTCCTGTGCTATCGGGTTTTGCTCATAAAGTCTTTGCCTACACCTATATCTTCAAGAATTCTACCCCCAAAAGTGTTCTACCTAGTTTATCTTCCAGTAGATTTAGGGTTTCTGTTTTATTATTTTAAAAAGAATTTTAGAAAAGGAACAATAGCAAAATGCTAACAACATAGACAAAAACAAACAAACAAAAAGATAAGACAAGAACAATTAGAATAATACAGGGTTTCAGAATAAAATGACAGGGATGAACAGTGATTGTTATATTACATATTTTTATCTTCTTCGAAGTTGGTCAGATTACCAGATGTAAGAATGCAAGATTAGTCAAACCATTAAAGAGAATAAAAATGTAAAAATTATAAATGATACAGATTTTCATGAAACAAATGACAGGAATTCAACAATGGTTGTTTTATTGCATATTGTTGTCTTCAAATTAGTTGTTCAGATTATCAGCTATAAGCATGCAAAATTGGTTAATAAATAAATAAAGCCTTAACTGTTCCTTTAAGTATGAAGTGTCTGTTTAAATATTTAGATCTTTGATCCATTTTTATCTTAATTTAGTGCATGGTGAGAGATGTAGGTCTAGGTTTTGATCTCTATATATTTTCTCTTCCAGCGGATTTAGTGTTTTTGTTTTGTTATTTAAATTTTTGATCTGCTTTGATTTTAGGTTAGTGCATGGTGAGAAATCTGGATCTAGTTTTAGTCTTTGGCATGTGGAAACCCAGTTTTTTCAGCACCATTTCTTAAAGAGGCTATCTTTCTTCCAGTGAGGGTGTTTGGCTCCCTTCTCAAAGATAAGGTGGCTGAGTGTGTTTGGAACTGTTTCTGCATTTTCTAATCTGCTCTTTTGATCATCGTGTGTGTCTGCGTTTGTTTGTTTGCTAGTGCCAGTGTCACACTAGCTGTGTAATACAGTTATCGGTCAGGGATGATGTTCCCTCCCTTGCTTTTGTCGCCTAGACTTGCTTTCACTATTCTAGGTCTCTTCTGGGTCCTAAATGAATTTCAGGATTATTTTCTCTAATTCTGTGAGGGATGCAGTTGGTATTTTGATCGCAGTTGCATTAAATTTGTGTAATAATTTTGAAAGTATGCCCATTTTCAGTATATTGGTTCTTCCTACCCAACAACAAGGGAGTACTACTCTGCTATAAAGAGATAAACCTGAGACACTTATAGGTAAATGATTGCACCTTAAGTGAAATAAATTGGACATGTGTGATTAAATATTGCATTCTCTGTTGTGAAAAACTTAAAGTATAAATAGGGACCACAGTGTATAATAGATATTCAGAAACGGGAAGATAAAGTTCAAACGGGACAGGGAGCAAGAGAGGAGAAAGGAAAAAGAAGGGCGAGAATAAGAGGGAGTAGAGGGAGAAGGCCCAAACAAAGCTTTTGTAAATAAGGAGAGGAAGAGAGGCTGAAGGGAAGGGAACGGGCAAAAAGAGGTATCATAATGTATCATGTACAGGTACAAATTCACCGTGATGAATGTTATCATTGTGGATTTAATATGTACCAATAAAATGAAAAAAAGAAAAGCCCCTCACGTTTAGAATACATACCACAATGCGAATAAGTAATCTGTAACTATGTGCGAAAACAGGGATAAATTTCTCAAGTATAATGCTGAGAAGGAGAAGTCAGACCCTCAAGGAGGCATCAGTGATGTCTGGTGGTGTCAATCAGAGGGACGGTTACCTGGGGGAATGGCTGGAAATGGGAGTCAGGGGACCTTATGGGTGTCATTTACCTTCTGTTCTTTCATCTGTATGGCATGGTATATAGGGGAGTTCATTTTGTAAAAATTTATCATGCTGTATGTTTATATTTTATACCCTTTGCTGTGTGTGTTTTATACTTCAGTATAATTTTATTTAAAAATCTGATCCTTCAGTTCCTAAACTGAGGGAAGTTACAGGTAAGTTTCTTATTTTAAATGTCGAATGAAAGGTTCCTAATTAAATATGGGTGAACACTTTTATAATCTTGGAACCATAAATTGGACTGCATGAAGTTAAGGTTTTATTTGGAAAGCAAAACGAGAATGGTAATAAACCAAAAGGTAAACAAAAATCTATAAATATTGCTAAGTCATTAGTAATTTTAAAAATATAAGAACGTCTGTAGGAATTTTAAAACCCAGACAACATGGTTATTGCTGTCGCCTATCTCAAAGGAAATGCTTAGGTAGATTACTGCTAATGTGTATTTTAGACCATAGGTATTTAATTTAATTAAATTAATTTATTTATTTTTTCTTTCTTTTTTTTTTTTTTGGCGGTACTGGGGATCGAACTCAGGACCCTGTGCTTGCTAGGCAGGCGCTTATTCCACTGAGCTATACCCCCAGCCTGGTATTTAATCTTAAATAAAAATAATGCTGTAATATTGTATATTCTTTTCTAAATTCATTTCCTTTTGTCTTTCTGCTAAATCCCCTCAGATATTTTGTTTTAAATTTAATTTAAAGCTGGGCACAGTGGCGCATGTCTGTAATCCCTGCACTTGGGAGGCTGAAGCAGGAGGATCGTTGTAAGTTCAAGGCCAGCCTGAGCTACACAATGAGCTCACAGCCAGCCTGAACTGCAGAGCAAGACCCTGTCTCAAAAAGACAAAATAAGTAAATACCTTTTAAAAATAAATGTAATTTAAAAATTAATAGTGCATATAAATTATGTAGAATTGTAATTCATTTCATCATATTTTTACAGGCGTATAATATACTTTTTAATTTTTATCCCTAGTTACTCTCTCTCCCTTCCCTCCACACTCCCCCACCCTTTCTAATAGAATTTCTTTTACTTTCAAGCACTATGGCTCTCTCTCTCTGACTCTCTCTGTCTCTCTGTCTCCGTCTCTCTCTCACCTAGATTCATTCTATGAGAGAAAACATGCAAAATTTGACTTATTGATATTCTGGTCTCCCGTTCCACCCATTTTTTTGCAAAAGCAACATGATTTGCTTTTTCTTTATGTCTGAATGATATTCCATTGTGTATCTATACCACATTTTCCTTACATGTTCTTCTGTGGACAAGCATGTTGGCTATTTCCACAGCTTGGCTGTTGTGAGTTGCACTGCAGTAAACATGGGTGCCTGCTTATTGCTGTAATTTCTTTTGGGAATATTACAAAGAGTGGTATCCCATCATCAAATGATATCTCTGTTTTTTGGGGGGGAAACTCAGTAGTGATTTCCACAGTGGCTATATTAGTTTACATTTCAACAAAATGTTTAGAAAGATTCCTTTTCTCCTATGTATTCTCATCAGCATTTATTTTTGCATTTTTCACAATAACCTGACTAGTGTGTTTACATTCTTTGACGTGTTCATATTCCTTGTGTCATGTGTGCAGTTGGTACATGTACATAACACCTAGATTTAGTCTTGATGCGCATTTCCTTGATGTCCAAGGATTTTGAAATTTTTCCCTATATTTGTTGAACATTTGTACTTGTTTGATTGGGTTGTTTGAACCTTTCGTATTAAGTTTTTGAGTTCTTTACATACTCTAGATACTAATTTTGTTTTGGGAGAATATCTGGCAAAGGCAATGTCCCATTCTTCATTCTGTTGATTGTTTGCTTTGCTGTATAGAAATTAATTAGATATAATCATAGTGGATGAATTTAACTATTATTTCCTTTGCTCTTGGTGTCCTACTCAAGAAATCTTTGCCTCTGCCTAGCTCCTCAATCATCTCTCGTATATTTTCTTCTAGCAAAGTTTTGGGTCATATATGTAGGCTCTTGATTCATTTTGAATCAATTTCAGTAGGAGCAAGAGATAAGGATCCAGTTGAAACTTTCTGCATATGGATATTCAATTTTTCCAGCTCTGTGGTGGGCTGTTCATATCATATAATGTCATCAAGCCTTTGAAGTGATTTAAAGATAAGATACTGGTGCTTAGAGGACTGTCAGTTTACCTTATGAAAGAAATTGGTTACCAATCCCTCTTCTGAAAGACAGGAATATAAAATCCTCAGTAAGAAGAGAAGACTACATTATCCAGAATATGAAGATGAAGCCTTAGTAACTCTTCTTTGTCCTGCCATGATTTGCATGCATTATGACCAATACAGTAGGGCTTTTTATACATTTATTCATTCTTTTTTGAAAACTTTTGGACACACAAGATACTTCTTTGTCCTTAGATTGAAAGATGATATATCTTCCAACCCTATAAACATCTTTAAATAGCTCGGAATCCTCTTCGGAAAGAACTTTTATAAGTATTTACCCTTTCTCTGCCACAGTAGTCATTTTCTATAGCACCAGTGAGTGAAGTTAGCATGTACATTGGATGATATGTTATCACTTTTCTCTCTTCCCTCCAGACAGTGGATATGAATGTAGATTCCCATTATCATATATTCACAAGGAGAGTGATGTTTCCAGGAGAAAATGTTTATGCAGCAGAAAAACAAAAATCACAAATGTTAAATCAAGAGAAGAGCAAGACAGCAAAAACCCACATCCTCAACTTAAAATAAAATGATGTTTGAGGAATTAAGTAACAAATCTTCCTCATATGGGTGGAGAAATCTGGGGAAAGTGCATTCATTGTGTGGAGAGCTGAACCGCAAGAGGAGCAAACCAGTACAGTGGTCGGTCTGCCTTCAGACATACATGGTCATATAATAAACACTTGTGGTTGGACAAAATGTATTTCCTTGCCCAGTGAGACACTTCCAGGGTCATAACCTACTTAAAGTTCTCTCTTTTAGTTTTCAAGTTCTGTCCTAAATTTTCCAGTGACTGTACAAGCAGCAGAAGCATAAACAATAGGGTCAAGTGACAAGCAGAGCTACCAGTAAGTATTTAAAGTGTATTGACTTTGTGTGATTTTATTCTCTTTTTGTTTGATATTTTAGGCAAAACTAAGCTGAAAACATCAATTTCCATAAGCTTATTGTTATGGTTTGTGTCTGGATGTCCCCCCAAAGCCTCATGTAGTCATGGGGCGGGCTTCTATAGTTCATGATTAATTCATGGTCCAATGTTAGAATTATGGGTGTGAGTGCTACACCCACCCTGGGGCAGACAGTTTGTATACAGTGTATGCCTGGGATACATAGTTTGCGTGCAGTGGAAGGGTGGGAAAGAGGCTGCTTGCCTCCATTCCTCCCTTTTGCTCTTGTTGCTTTTGCTGCTTTCCACAGCCATTTATTGTCGTGCTCCTCCATGTGCCACTGTGCCTTGGAGCGAGCAGAGCATGGACTGAAACCTCCGCAAACTGTGAGCTAAATAAACCTTTCCTTCTTCAATTTTGGGTGTCAGGTATTTTGTCTCAGCAATGAATGAAAAGTAACCAAAACCAAATTTGGTACCAAGGAAGTGGAGTCGTTGCTGGGACTGTACCTGGTCAAGTGTTTCAAGAGCCCTTGGAAATGGCTTGTGGGTAGTGTTTGGAAAGGTTCAGAGATGTTGCCTGAAAGGGCAGAGCTCAAATGCCTTTGGCTGTTCTGTATGGGAGATTCTGGTCAAAGCTCAGAAGACCAGAAGGCTGATAGAAATCCTGCCGATAAGATGAGGCTCAGGAAGTTTCTGCTAGGAAGAAGGACTGCATTGGGTGCTGAACTCCAGGCATTCCTTAATTTTGTGTGTCAGGTGTTTTTGTCTCAGCAATCAAAGAAAAGTAACCAAGACACATGATATATAAATCTTTCTGACTTTTACTTTTAATGTATTAATTACTTTGTCAAGCATATTCTGAGTTTCCTTCTTTTATTTTGACATTTTCACTATGATAATGTATATAAAATAAAATGATATCTATTGTATTTCAATATATGAAAATAAATGACACGTGTTATACTTCAGTAGCTAGAAAAGAACTTTTGGCTTCTTTTCCTTGATGTACTTGCACAGTGTCTGTTTTTGTGTGTGCACATGCATTTGTGTGTGGATCAGAAAAAAAAAAAAAAAGAACTCCAACCACAAATAAAGGAGAAAAAAATTTCTCTTCATCTGCTCCAGGAGAAAAACAACATTACTGGAAAAATTTTCATGATAGTTTGAAAAACTAGCAAATTCATGATTAATTCATACATGCAAGGGAAAAATTGAAAAAAGATCACTTTTTAAAAAACCACACGAGATATTATTGCCATCTTGACTATTTGACTACTTGATTGCTGCATTCCAAATTGGGGACTAAATCAGAAAATATGGAGACTACAAAGTATACATTAAACAAGAAACTTCTTAAAGATATAAACAAATGTATAACCTTGATTTTATCCTAAAAATAATGGTTCTAGACTCCAGTTACAAAAGCAACTCACCACTTAACAATTTCTGTTGAACAAATTGGCTGACCTTAGGGAAATTTAAGTCACCTTTGTCCCTTTACCTTGCTTCATAGCGGGAGTGCCAATAAACTTTGGAAAATTCAGAGCCTCCTTAAACTTTCTGCTCTACAGTTAGTGTTGATTACTACACTTTGAATCTTTGAAAACAATGGAAAGATAGGCCAATGAGTAAATAAGCAGGTGGGGAACCATTAGCACCAACAAAATTTTGCAAGTTAACCACAGTAGCTGTCAGCATATCTACCTCACAATTTGTACTAGGGTCAGGCATTGCCCAGGATTGATCCCTTTAAAATTCTTGAGAAGGAGATGTCTATCCCTCCTGTTGCTTAAATGGCACAGAGAACCTGGCTCTGTGAACATGTGATCCGTTTGAGCAGAACCAGAAATTTGGAGGTCATTTGTACTGAGAGTAATTGATATGTCCTCAGTTTCCCCCTACAAATGTTAAATACTCCTAATAATGGCACCATAGAGTTGGTTGAAAAGAATCAGTTGTGACACCGTGGATAATGACAACTACATCACTCAAGTTTGGTGAGGAGTCTTTGTTTATTTTTGGTACTGGAAGTCAAACTCAGGGCCTTGTGCTTGCCATGTAGGTGCTGTGCTGCTGAGCTATATCTCCGGCCTCTGGTGAGTCTATTTCTTAAGTGTTTTGTTACAGATTTATGAAATGGATGAGAAACAGCTACTTAGTAACAGGGAGACCTCTGATGTCTTTTCCAGATGACTTTTAGCCGTTAGTGAGCCATCATTCTTTTCTTTTTGATGCACACACAAAACCACCTTTCGAAGAATTTCTCGTACTAAGGAATTGACCTGCAGTTTCAAATTCAGTATATTAACAACTTTCGACCATCCATTATGTCTGAAATCTCAGCGATATGCTGTTTGTTCTACTTTGTGTGTACGATCTTGATCTTATTAGCACCTTTAGCACTGGCTGTATAATTTCGAGCCATGTAAAAATACAATGGAATATGAAATTTTTCTTAACAAAATCCATAATTATATTTTTCCACCAAAAGAACTGCATGACGCAGGAAGTTAAGCACATGTGTCTGGGATACTGATGTTTGACATTGTCACAGCAGGCCTGCTTGATATATGAAGCTGTCACACCAGCAGAATGTATATTCAAAAAAATTTTCATCTGTGCTGAGAACAGGCTGCTGGATTCAGGTTTCCTAAAGGCTACAGTTTTATAATACTGGGCTCCCTCTTTATGGAAAGAAAATTTGAAACAGGATCTTGGGGCAGGTCTGCACAAATGAAAAGTCCAACTTTATAATAAATATGCCTCATTCTTGTATTTGGTTTTTTTTTTCCTGCTATCTTTTGGAATCAAAATAAAATATTCTAATGTGTGAGCATTTCCATACTTGAAATCCTTAAAGAATTTTGTTTTGCTTTGCGAGAAAATTTTGAATTGTAGTCTTTCTCATTATAAAGATATTTGGCTTGTTTATAACATATATACCTTACTGCAGAACAAAATAACATGAATGAAATGTAATTTTAAATTTAATAAATGTAATAATATGAAATGTGCAACACCAACAAAGCATGTAACTGAAGTGAGGAGATGACATCATTTGCACATATGAGGCCTGAGGCAGTAAAAATTTAATCATAAGGTCTGACTATGTAACAAGAATTGTAAGCCACCATTGGTTATAAAATACCTCCTGATATCAGAGATGCTCAAATATGAAATTTTCTGCCTCTTGAAATTGATGAATTATGGTAATTCTAATTTGTGTCTGGCTTACGGTTTGACTTTACTATTGTAAATTTAAGCTTTAATGGTGATTTTATAGCTTCATTATGATTTTAGAGCTTCACAGCCCATAAAGTTCAGTCATTTAGGTGTATGATTTAATGCCTTTAAGCACATTTATGTACTTGTGCAGCAGTCACTATAATCTTAGTTTAAAACACTTTTATCATCCATTAAAGCATATCTCATTAACATTGTCCCCCTTCTCTTGACTGCCCTTGATATAATGCGTGCTTTTATTTAAATAACTTAATTACTTCATTTATTTGACCACTTGTTTGTTTTATTTAGCCTTTTTTTCTTTTATATCATGTCTCTTAAATTTAAAAAAATCTTTGAGGATCTTAAACTTTTACTGATACTTATTTTCATTTGAGAGGAATAGGTCTCATTGCTGATTTGGGAGACTTTCTTTCTTAGCATCAGTTTTCGTGTTTTGAGATTTGGGGCTGTGCAGTCCTCTCTTGTGTAGAAGTATGTCCTTAGCTCTCCTTTGCCTATCTGAGCCCATTCCTCCCTCTCTCTTGTAACTGTCCTCTGCATGACCAGTTTCATGCCCATCTGGAAGCTGCAAGAGTGTCATAGACCCAGCCTGAACAAGTGGATGGGTTGAATGAAGTCCTGGTTATGAGGCTACCTGTGAATCCCCTAACTTAGACATGTAGACTCACTTATTTATGACATAGTCCTAGGAATAATCTTGCCACTTTATTTAACTCTATGAAGAAGGATTCTCTTATGTATGCTCTAGGGTTAGTCACTGGATCTTATTTGCACTGCAATTTTAATTTCATTGTCCAGTAGCAAATTTATTTATGGCAGCTTTTCTTTTCAGACCTTGAACTCATGGAAATCCTCTTGGCTCAGCCTCCCGGTGCTGGGATTGTAGACATGCATCGCCCTGCCTGGCCTTTCATACCTACAGCTGTGTTCCTTGGTTTTAGCTGTACCTTGTCTGCTCTCTAACAGGCATAATTTAGTTGTCATCAAAATTAATATAATAATAGTAAGTAAATTCTAGTAACATGAATTACTAAAGATATGGGATGTAAACAATAAAAATATAAACAAGTTGAATATCAAGAGAATTGAATGAGCTGTGTTACTTGTGGGCTGTAAAGGACTAAAGCGATTGGATACTAATTAGTGTCTAATCCTTAGCGTCTCTGCTATTTTGTTCATCTCTCCTATAAGTCTCTCATTTAACACAAAAATGAAAATTCATCCCATAGAAGATAGTCAAGATTACTGAAATTGAGAAATAGGCAGAGGAGATCTGGCAATAAAACCAGGTACTTGAATGCTAATGTCCAGTTTATTTCACTCTTGCATGAGGCTCTAAAAATTTAATTTCTTGAATACAACTCCTATTCAACAACCTAGAACACACTGTTATTTTTGTCACATTATTCTGTTTCATACACACTATTTCCACAACCCTTACCAAGTGACAGTCTATTTGAATGGTTTTCCACCTTTGGACATTTATATCAACCCCCCTGAGAGTGAGAACACTAAATACAGAGATGTTAAAGCATTTCCTACCTAGATGTTTCCATTTCTCACAGTCAAGCTTGCCCCAGAAAATTGGTTTTAAAAGTTTTGTGGTTTTTTTTTTCCACCTAGAATAGTGTTAATTGTCGAGTGCCAAAGATGCTTTTCCTCAATAACCCAAAGCTGGAATTCAACTCTCTTTACACAAACCTTCTCCATTTTTTTCTCTGTTAAATTATATTGTTTCCTAATCGGGAATTCTTTTTCACCTTATCTTGCATGCAACCCATCCTGATAATGCCAGTCCAAATTGCTCTTTGTGATTATTCCCTACTTTGAACTATTATCAACACTCTCATATGTGAAGACTTTTATATTTATTTGTCATATTATGTGTCTATTTGGAACCATGTTAACATTTTAGATATAATTATGTTCATTAAAACATAGCCATGTTCATCGACAATTGGATTCCTTTTGACAAATGTGTCTACTTCAGGTGGGATAATGAATAATTTTATCACCCTACGAAGTTTCCTGTATTCCTATTTGGTCGTTCTTCCCAGTCCTACCCATTTATATACTAATTTGCTTTTCGTCACTCTAGATAAGTTTGCATTTTCTATAAATGGGAATAAACTATTTAAAAACCTGGCTTCTTGCATTCAGCATAATAGTTGAGATTTATTTATTGACTTGCACATATCCTTTTTTAATGAGTGGTATTTTCTTGTATGGATATACCCACATTTTGTGTGTATACTGACTTGCTGAAGAGCATGACATTGATTTTAACTATGACAAAGCAGTTTGCTTAGAACTTTCAGGGACGTGTTCAGGTTTTGTGTGGGCCTATGTTTTAATCGTCTTGAGGAAGTAAATAACTAAGTGAAATGGCTGGCTTGTAGGATAGACATATCCTTAGTTTTTAAAAAGCTGCCAAACAGCAGTGGAAAGTCATTTCAGTATTTCACCTTCCCAGTAAAATGTATGAGGGAGTATCTGGTGTTCCATAGCCCTGTATTTGGTGTTAGCCTTTTTCATTTTAGCCATTCTAGTGGTGAGTAAACCTAGGTGTTTTAATTTTTATTTCCCCTCTGGGTAATGATTCTAAGCAGATTTTCTTAGTTTTTCTGGGTGTTTATATCTTCTAAAGTGAGGTTGGCTATTTCTTTTACCAGACCGCATATTTTCTTATGGAATTTTGAAACTGTCTTGCTTACTTTTCTCTCATTACTGAGATGAAATACCTGACACTCAGAATGAAGGAAGGAAAGGTTTATTTAGCTCAGTTTGTGAAGGTTTCAGTCCATACTTGGCTGGCTCCAAGGCAGTGTGGCACATGGCAGAGCGCTACAGTTCATGGCCACAGAACACAGCAAAAATAGCCAGAGCAAAAGGGAGGAGCGGATGTAAGCAGCCTCTTTCCCTCCCTTACATGTATGCAAACTACCCGCCTCAGGGCAGGTGTAGCACTCACATCCATAATTCCAACGTTGGACCATGAATCAACCATAAACTCTAGAAGCCCGCCCCATGACTGCATGAGTTTTTGGGGGGACACTGACACACAAACCATAACAGAAACTTTATTGGTTTTAGCTATAAATCCTTTGTTAGATATTTGTGTTCTTCCTAATTTTTGGTTTTTCTTTTCAGTATTATTCAAGGTTAAGAAATTTTTAGTATTGATAACATCAAAGTTACTTTTACTTTTATATGTCATGTGCTTGGTGCTATGTATGAGACATATGTGCTACTTATATCTACTTTCAGCAATTATTTTGGCCTTATTTATGGAAAAGAATACCCTTTTCTATTGAGGTAACCACACATTTGCCAAATATCAGTTATTTGTGCTTGTGTTATTAAAGGAACACTCATTTATCCTTGATATATCTTTTTGGTGATTTGATATCTTTATTATAACACTATTAAACGTCCAATTTCATCTCTGATAATCCTTTTCATTTAAATATCTTGGCTCATTATTAAAAAAGACACTGCAGCATCCTTATGAATATTTAAATTTTGTAATTTATTGTATTCTTCTATGTTAACCTAGCTCTATGTGTGTAAGTGCGTGCACACGTGCATGTGTTTATAAAACAGAATAGTTGTGGAGACTGGCAATACTTGTGCCTTGCTTTTATAACCTGTCTCACATTTCTAGAGTTTACATTTTTAACGTATCATTGTTTATCTCCACATAAGAGCCTATCACTTTTAAATGTGGTTTGGTTTGTGTTATACAGCCTATTTTTATCCTCCTCTCTTCTCCTTTCCCAGTCCATAGCAATCACTATTCCACATTCAGATCAACTTTGCTAGGCATGAGCATATGAGAAAGAACACATGGCACTCATCTGTCTGTATTCAAACTAGGTCAGTTAACATGATGACCAGCAGTTCTATCCATTTTACTGTATAAGATCGCATTTTAAATTCATTTTCTTTGTTCATTCATCCAAAATATAATCAGCAGAAAAAGTAATAAATTCTAGTGTTCTATAGCACAGTGGGGGAATTATAAATAACTTCTTACTATGTTATGAATAACTATAAGATAGGTGCTTGAAAGTTTCAAATACCAAGTAACAATAAGGAGGTGGAAATATAACATCCTGATTTGATCTATGTACATTATATATGTATATTGAAATATGACATTGCACCCCATAAATGTATGTACAGAAATTATTGTATGTTATTGTATATATTTTTAGAATATTCTTTAAAAGATTGGATGCTAACTATACCGATTTGACATTATGCTCTGCATACATAAGTTATTGCTCTGTATCTCATAAATATGCAGACTTAATATAATTAATTGAATTAATTGAATAGCTTCACATATAAGAATCTAGGAATAGTATAATTCTACGCTTCCCTCCCATTCTTCTGTGCTATTACTATAGATTTCACGTTCTCATACATTGCAGCATAATATCATGCAATGTTTCTCTTTTTCATTAACGTGTTCTTGAACCACCTATCGTGCATGCAGAACTGTCCAATCAGGTTGCTTGTACCACTGGGGATACAAGTGGAACTAATTACTTCTATTTTTACTAATATAATTAATAAAAAGTCTACAAATGGACTAAATTTAGTTAGTTGCTTGAACTGGAATAGTTACTGACAAAATAGAAACATTAATTAAAACTATACCAATTGAAATATTGCAATAATCAAATGTATTCATTTCATTAAATTAAAAGCTTATATTTCTGAATTTCTTGATAACATTTTATACCTAAAGTTGGCTGACTTGTGCATTTGGCTTCATAATACATTTGGCTTTTCTTGTGGCCACAGCAGCCCTCATTGTTTCCAGACAGCCATGTGTGCACCACCAGCGGCTCAAGCCAGTAGGTGATGCAATACAAATCAGAACCACCCGGCAGCAAGATGTGCAGATTACAGCCCCACTGTGCATGTTTAAAGAAGTCAACTCTATTTTAAGGAACTTAAAACAGTAGGTATATTACATTTATCCATGTATTTATCAGCTCAATCATAGCTACATTGCTGCTCTTTCCCAGTCCTTGTTCTGTGTAGAATGAGTTCCGAGAGCACAGTGAAGAACAGGCTGGATGTGGCTTCTTAGGGAAGACAAAGAAAAGGTTTCGCTAGCCAAGGAGGGCTCCAGGGAGGACACTACAGAGGCACCTAAAGGTAGGGACTTATATGCAGCTTTTGCTGGGCACAGGGACATTTGGGGTCCTTAGGAAGTGTTAGATTAGGGACCTGGGCCCATTCAAGTAGAAAGGAAACAGCCCCTGCAGCTGAGCTGACAGCCTGTGCCAAGGAGACCTGCTTTTGTGTAGTTACATTAAGCTGACAGTCTGGTTTTGACACCTGCCTATGTGGAGGTGACACTGTCCCTCCTCGTACAGGTTGCCATGCCTACCTGAGCTCCCCCATGAGCCCAGAAGACCAAATACCGTGCAACCAGCCCAATATTCAAGGAGGTGGTCTTAGGGTCCCTGCTGCATAAAACGGGATCACAGCCCCAGATGTAGTGCTGTCCCGGCTCTGGGCCCCAGCACCCCTCGGGATCACCACTTCCTCTTGCAATATCTACAATAAAGTTACTTTCACTGCGTGCTGGTCTTCCGTTCTGACTCCTTGTTTCTACACTGGAGAGAGAGACAAGCATGGGTAGGGTCAGTCCGGGGACCCCGAGACCCCAGGCCCACCAGATGTAACATAGTTGCGGGAGAGAAGGCCGCCCAAGAGCACCGGACAGGGTCTGAGTACCAGCCCAAATGGACTGACCTTTTCTCTGTTTGCTTTCCCGAGGCGCTCCCGCCGTAACCTCGCAAGGCGGGAATCTTCAGAGCGGGCCCCTTTTGGGCCTCGGGGAATCCCAATGGCCGAGAGGATTGAGTGCTGTCTGTAACAAGGAGGAGGTTTAGATTTCACCCTTACCTGGCTTACTGGAGGATCCCCTCTGCAAAGAGGAGATCCTTTTGGCCCAGCTAAATTTATTGTCCATGGGTGGGAGGGGAGGAAGGAAAGGACTCCTAGCATGTCCCAAACAGCTCTTTGCTCACATGCTTTGGGGCAGAGACATTATTTTCACACCATTTCTAACCTCTTTCACACGGAAACACAGACTGCTCTTAGAGAAGGGTTTCCCAGGGTTACCTATACACTTGTCAAATCAACATGCCTGTCTCTGGAAATCTGAGCAACTACTTTGAAGATAACAATATGCAGCCATTGTGAACTTCCTATCGCTTTGTTCTGAGATTCTGTGTTGTCTTTATGTTTTTCTCTTTAAAATAAGAAAAAAACAGTAGGGAAAATTGGTTGTGTAGATCGTTCGTGCCCACTGGGTCCAGACAGAAAAGCTTGCTCTCTTTGAATCGTCACCTGTTTTGTCATACACTGGCAATCTCTGGTGTTTTGCATAAAGACATTAAAGCCTGTTTGGGTCCTAGAGAGGACAATATCAGGGGACACCTTTACTTGCTTCAGCTTTTAGAGAGCTTACAAACCTGCCCCCTGTTGAAATACCAGTAGAGGTTTGGCCACCAACGCATGATTTAAGGACCTACTTCACCTCACCCTTCTCAATTTTCCCCTCCAAAGACCTCTGAAGGCTTTCATGATTTGGCTTTGCAGGCCCATTTAAAGCCCCTTAGAGAAAGATGATTTTGTGAGTTTCGTGTCTTTGTGGAATGAAGGCATTAGTACTATTTGGCATACAAGGAAACATATAGGAGACCCAGACCTTCCCAGTGGCGATCAAGATGCTGTGAGTGCTTGTGCCGGCCACGTGGGACTGGGGACAGCAGGTTGCAACCAGGTTGCTGACTAGGGGTGACCTCATCCAGAGTGCAGTAGAAGGTGCTCTGTTCAGGGTCACCAGACAGAGGGCTGTCAGTCGGCTCAGTAGGAGGTGTGAAGATAGTAGACCGCCATTGTCACTGGCTGCCTTGTCTGTCCCTCTGTCCCTATGGATGGGGGCTGGATACTCAACCATTCCTTCACACTCTCCTCTAAAATGCCTCCTCAAAACTTGGAAAGATTTACACCTCCAGTCCCTTAAGAAAAAGGCTCTTATCTTTTATTATACTGAGGTTTGGGTACAAACCTGCTGTTTCTTCACCAACAAGTCTGGGCTCATACAGGATGTCATCAAAAGGCTGGATGACCAACCCACTTCCCTACCAAATCAGGTTTTGTTCCAGACTCTTCCTGGCTGCCTACCACTTTCTGGAGTTCCTGGATCACACCCCTTCTAGGGCCTCTTGTTTCCTTATTCCTCCTGCTCACGTGTGCTCCTTGTTTTTTCCAGGTCCAGTCTACCTTCATCTAGAAAAGGACATCTTGGTTCACTTCTCACCTGGTCCCTGTTTCCTACCAGTCTCCCTTACTGGCTGCACTACTTTGCCCTCAAAGCAGCTCATGGAATGAAAAGCTCACACCCCGCTCCTTGAACCTTTACCTCATTTTTCTTTATTATCCTTAAAACTTAGGAATTGATAGGTCTGACTCCTGTGTGCCCTCCTGTATGCCAACTTTCTGACTTCTGGGAACAATTACAGTCTGTCCCCATATCCTGCTGCCACCCTGCCTGCATTGCTAGGTCAAACCAAACCTCGCACAACAAAACGCTGCCCTATTATGATAGCTAATTGCCACAGAACCATTGCTCCTCAGCTAGTCTTGCTTCACAGGTCCCTCACTCTCAGCCTGTCAAAAAAAGCTCAGCTCAATAAACTTGACTCAGGTTTTCCTTGGAGTTATTCTGGGACAGTCTCATGCAGAACTCCAAATTTAGGCTGGCTGTGTTCTTTACTGGGTCATTACTGTTTACCTAACAGTATCTTTTACTATAGTATTTTAAAATTTAAATATGTGCTGTATATGTCCATCACCTATCGTATAACATGTATTTTCATAGCATTTATATATTGGGAATTGTAAGTCACGTAGAGATGGTTTACAGTATATAGGAGGGTATTAATAGGTTATATGCAGATATGCTCTCCTTTTGTACTGGAGACTTGAATATCTTTGATTTTGGTATCACTGGGTTCCTAAAACAAATCCTATCCTTCCCCACACTAAAGGACAACAGTATATAATTGTAGGCCCACAACTCTAATTTTCTTTAACACATGAAAATATTGCTTAGTTGTCTTCTACTACCCTATGTTTCTGATTAGAAATCAGATGTCATTTTTACTATGTTCTGTATGAAATATGTATTATGTTTTTGTCTGCTTTTAAGACTTTTATTCTTCCCCTGGCAGTTTTTGCAGTGTGACTCATTTGTTTAAATATAGCTTGCCTTTGGTGTTTTGTGATGGCTTAGTTGAATGATTATGCTCTTTTTCATTAATTTTTTGAAAAAAATACTGAATAATGCATGTAATATTTTTATTGTATCTTCTTTCTCCTTCCCTCTGAATGCTCATAGGTGACTAAGACATTTTTTTCTCTTTTCTTTTTCCAATTTCTTTTTCTTTGTGAATCTAATTATTCTGTTTTCATTACTAAGTCTTTACTAAGTCTTTCTTCTGTCATATCCTGTCCCTTGAAACCTCATCTGATAAAAAAATTTTTTGGCAAATATTCGATTATGACATTGCATTACTGAGTTATAAAATTTCTCTTTGGTTCTTTTTTGAAAGTTTTTGTAGCTCTTTTTAAATTGTCTGCCTCTCTACCACACCCAGAGTTTCTGAGTCAGCTCAGAGAACTCAGAGGTAATACTGTGACAACATATTGAGGCTTTCTTTGTTACTGCTGTGTTGTAAGGGCTGTGACTGGAAGAAGTTAAGTAATCACAGTCCTCTTCATTTTGAAAGTTCAGTTGAATGCAAAAGAGCTTGGCTTGGGCTTGGAGTTAAAAATGGGCTGCATGCTGGAAGCATCTTTCATGGGGAGTAAAATTCAAGAGTTCCTGGTGCAACAGGGAGCTGATGCAACCCAACGGAGCACATAGAGAGAAGGCATAGTCCTTGAAGAGCCAAAGGAGTGGTTGGGTACTAACAGCATTTATAAAAAGCCATGATTGTCAAGCCACTGTGGTAGGCATTGGGAATTGTTTAATAGAGGGTAATTCAAAGATGATGATTTCTGCCTCTGAGGAGAGATTACTTGAAAAAGGGCAAGGGGTGAGGTTGAACATGTAGTCTGAAAAAGGAAGTGGGAAGCCAGCAGTTTATCTCTTCAAGAGAAACAGCAATGGTACAGTATTTCTTCAGAGCAGAAGTTACTTTGACTTGTACCTGAAGTGATTTCAGTCCGCAGAAGGTTATCCCCATTGCTTTTTGGCCCTTGGAGAAGCTGCACAGCATAGTACACCAGGGGACTGTTCACTGTATGGCCACAGGAAGCAAAAAGAACAAGAGGGAGTGCCAGGTTCCTCATATCCCCATCTAGAGCATACTTGCAATGACCTAACTTCCTCCCGCAAAGCCACACCTCTTAAAGACTCCACCACCTTCAAAAAACACCACAAGCTGGCGACTGTGAGCCTCAGATTATGGGGTTTTGGGGTGACATTTAAGATTTAAACCGTAACGAGTGGTGGTGAGTTGTACTTCCACAATGTTAGAAAAAAACTTAGTATATTTGACATTACAACTTTGAGTATGATGAATCCATACAAAACCACAATTGTAGAGAAAAAGTTACAGTCTTTATCTTATCCTGTCTCATTGTGATTAAGAGGGCACCTAAGATATCTGGAAAAGGGTGAAATGTTTATTTATTAATTCATCATTGAGTATTCTCACCCAATTATCCATTCATTCAGCATCCTAAAATTAATTAATTAATCTATTTATTTGTTTAAGTATTGGTACAGTTTAGTGGACATAATGACCACATTCATTATAGGGAATTTGTATCTGTACATGGTATATGTTGATTCCTCTTTTTCTTTTTGCCCATTCCCATCCCTTCTTGTCAAACCCCCTCCTCCTCCCTGTTCACAGAGCTTGGTTTTCATTTTATTCTACTTTTCTCATTTTTTTTTCCTCTTCTCTGTTTCCCTTTTCCTTTTGAATCCTAATATTTATCGATCATTTATTCCCTGCTATTTTCTTTTATAGATTGGCATACAAGTGTTAATATATCATATTTGCTACCATGAAAGAGCTCACAGTTTACTAGAGAGAAATTTAAAATTTACCTTGAATAACAGTCCCGTCCTGGCATTAAGAATACAGCAAAGTGCTAGGCTTGACATACCCACTGTAATGCTGTTTTTCTACCATTATAATCCCACTCTTTTAAGACCTTAATGTTTTCATTTCTTATAATTTTTTATATATTGAAATAATCCTTGGAAGATGCATACAGATACTGCTATTGGGCAACATTTTCAAAAGAACTGATTAAGTGGTTTAGAATGAGAAGGGCCAAAACAGGCCTCTAAATGTGAACACAAAGCCATTATACAACACTGAAGGTGGCAGTTCATTTTCAGGCAGTTCAGTGATTTGTGAAGAAGGGAATTATAACCCCAAATAAGTGCTATATTAAGAGTATCAGGGAAGATGTTTGTTTACAATATAAGGGGAAAATTATAAAACATATTACCTTATGATTGTATATTTTGTTGGAATATATGTGTATATATATGTATATGAATGAAAAACTGAAGCTTTGTAGATTAAAAATGTGTATTACTCTGGTCAGTGGGACAAATTTATGGTTCATGTTATTAAATTATTTTTAACTTTTGAAGCATGTATTATTTCTATCAATTTTTTCCACCTAAAGTTTTTAAAGTATAATAAAGATACTCAAAAGTACACAAATCACAAATGTATACGTTATTAGGACTATCTTGAGCATCCACGTAAAAGGCATTGACAACACCTCAGAAGAAACCCTCCCCCTCACCCCCTGACATTAACTACCCTGCAAAAACTTTCCTGAAAAGTTTTAATGCCAATTAAATGTAGCACTCGCATGTGAATATACGTTAACATACTAATCACAGATTTCATTTTTGGAAATATCAACCCTATGAAATGTACAAAACTCCAAATAATAAATTTCCTTTGTAAACCTAAAATACATCATGAAATGTAAATGCTAGTAATGATTACTATAAGGATCTCTAACCTGGTGAAAGTGTCTTTCTAAATATTCCTTTCCTCCCTCTTTTTTTCTCTTCTTCTTTCCTCATTTTTTGAGTTAATGACCATCCATTAGACATAATTTCATATATTCAAGTTGTTCGTGCAGCTCACAGAATTGAACAGAATGGGGCTCAAGGTTACTCATATGACGGCTTTTCCCGGTTCCAAGATAGTGACTGGATTTGTCCATTATTGTCCAAGAGTTTGACCGCCCTGGGAGGATTGTAGTTTAGTTTGGATGCTCTTTTGTTAAAGAGTCTGCACTTGTCAGCTTTGCGAACTGCTCAAGTCAGAGACCAAATTCTCATGAGACAGAGCACATGTGCAAATGATACAGTTGAAGGCTCTCGGAGTTAGTAGATGTGAAATCCACCGCAGCCTCTCGCTGAGGAACCAGCCCCCAGCAAAGATGTCAGATTTAATCCAGTAATTACGGCTCCAGATTTCTCCCAGCTGTTCTAAAGGCAGAGAATTTTCAAAACTGGATGATAGCCCATCATTTGAAATCATGACTGTCAACCTTTTAGTTAATAAAGGACCAAAGTAAATTATGGCAATGTTGAAAATATATTAAATTATTACGTGTAGTAACCTTTAAGGAAAGTGAATTATAGGGCTGTTATTTTATTTTTTATTTTTTTATTTTTCGGCGGTACTGGGGATCAAACTCAGGACCCTGCACTTGCTAGGCAAGCACTTATTCCACTGAGCTATATCCCCAGCCCCTATAGGGCTGTTTAAGATATTGAAAAATAACCAAACTTTCCCCTTAGGATTTAAAAAGAAGAAATAGTTCTGCATACACTAGTATGAAGGATCTTTACAATATTACAGTTAAATTGATAGGCATGGTAAATATACTTAATATATTATCTTTCATGTATAGAATAGGCATAGAGAGAGGCTCACACATGCATAGTATGTTTTATTTTCTGTTTAATTGATACATAGCATGTGTGCTATTTATAAGGATCAGAACAGAAATTTCATAAATGTATACAATGTGCATTATCAAATTGGAACAATTAATTTTCTCATCTCTTTAAATATTTATCCTTTCTATGTATTGTGAAACCTCAGACTGTTTTACCGAGCACTTTGATTGATATAAACTGCTACAGACAGTAGTTACTCTACTATGCTGTGCTACTTGAGGAGAATTCAGGAATACGGAAAGAATAGTTAGGGATAGGAAGCAGATTTACTTTTTAACCCTACGGCCATCTTTCTGTATGTTTTCTGCATATATGTTCATTGCCTCTATAAAATGAAAAAGAAAATAGAATACATTATATAATTTGAATCCCTGAGATCAATAGCAAACCTGTAATCTCTTCATTTAAGTGATTAAGCCTTATTTCCTAATGAAATTGTCTTTTTTCTAATTCAGCACCTTCTTTATTTGGGCCACTAGTCTTACATAAATCCCTGGTGCTTTTTCTAATAATGGCTAGCAGTTTTTCTAATAACTTTCAACATTAATTATTTTCCATGGCTAGCCACTTATGTCATAGAGGTGATAAAATCAAGTGCATAAAAAGACAATGGACCCAATTAATTAAGGTCCCTGACTCACAATAGGTTTTTGTTTTGTCCCAATTGATGTCAGAACCTATATGCAAAAATCAGCACATCAATCATCAAAGATGTATTACTTTTCAGTGTCCTGGATATTATATTGCACAAAAGAAAGCTCAGCATATTCCTGGCCTTTGTTCTGGATTATTCCATGGTAAAAACTTTGGTATTGTGCTCTGACACTTGATATTCTGCTTTGTGAAAGTTCTCATTCTAAACATCAATCTTAATTCTCACTATTTATTTTCTATTTATGGATTACTAAAACTGAATTTTTAAAATGTGACATCTAATCCAAACAAAAAATATTTGCAGTTTAATGTGCTACCCTCTCATTTGCTCACCCTTCTAAATCTTATTTTTTATGCCATTGAAACTCCTTTTTATCTGGTTTTTCATGTAGCTTTTTGGTTTATATCAATTCCGTAAGAGTCTCTAATTTTGTTTTCTGGCACAGTTATTTCTGAATCTCCTAAATTGTCTCTTTTTCTGCAATCACTAATATTTATACAATAAAACTTTTCCTTTCTTTTTTGCTGTTATGAACTAGTAGAGATTTTGGGATGGTTTCCAGTATAAGTATATGACCTGAATTAGAAAGTGATTATTAACAAAGGAAGGCACACAGGAGTACCCCGACAGGAGGGCCATGGAATCGTCAAGGTTGGTGTGGTGTATTTGATAAAAAGTAATTAAATATTAAGAACATCCCAACCTTTGCTTTTATTATCTTGGTTTGATGATACAAATCACAGAGTCTCAAGTTTGAAAATTTCAAAGCATTAAACACTTGGGCAGAAATTTTTTTTTATTGTTAGGTGAATGCAGTTATTAACACCAGACCTATGTTCCAATTAAAACAAGAAACACTGGCTAAATTACATTCCTCATTATATACACAGCTGCAGAAAGAATGAGCACTGAATGCATCCATGTTCTGGAGAATGGACCTTCTGTGCTCTGATGATTTCCAATTCCACCACCCTATCCTGCCCCTTGCTTTCAGAGCCACTTGCTGATCCTGTGGTCAAGTTAATGATTGGGTACAGTCCTGACAGAAAGTTTCTGTGGGGGGGCAAGAAAGCTAAAGTAGCAATTTCAGTGATTGTGTTAGGCTAGAACGACAATTTGGAAACCTGAAACTATTATCCACGGGCATTTGCTGACTCTAGCATTATGAAGAAAAGGCCAAGGAGTTGAAACCAGCTTTCTAAAGAGGGAGTGAATGCTTTAATAATTTTATGTATTTAGGAAGCCAACCCTGTTGAGGAGAAAGAAGATAGCCTGAATATCACTGTCATTCTCCACTTCAAGAAATTTTGTGGCTGTTGAGTTCACATTGGGCATAAATTGGAAAGCTATGTTACATTCTATATTCAGAGCTCAGTTTTCTATAGGATTTAGACTCTGAAGATGGGTATCCAAGGTATATAATAGTAGAACAGCAGGGTTGATCCAGGTGTAGATGCAAACTAAATCTCTAAAGTAGTCCACAGCTGGCTTAATCTCAGAGTCAATAGGTGTGATTGGCAGCTCAGCTTAACAAAGGAAAGAGAAAGTACACTCTGGAGAGACAGGTTATCTGCAGTCTCTGAGGTTCTATACTCAGTGTCATATAACCATACGTATTACAATCAGATAGTTATAAAACATGAACACGAACGGGGAAAAACTGTCCACAAAAGCATAAGCAACTAAGATGTAGTTAGCAATGACTTTAAAATAAATATGGTTGACATGTTCAGAGAACTAACAAAAAGTTGTACAAAATAAAACTGCCATCAAGTAATTATCTACATGATGAATCCAACTGATATTCTGTCACTAAAACTATCTAAAGTTATCAATTGAATATATGAGTTTATGATTTTTTTACACTTGATGCCTGAGCAGACAAGATTAGTGAAGTGGAGAAAAGATGAGATAGAACTGCAACAGTGTAAAAAGGGCAGATACCACTGAATGTCACAAAAGTGTCACCAAAAGTGTCAGAAATGCTAGAGTAGTGCCACATATTTTAATCAGAGCACCCAAAGAAGAAGAAAAGCATAAAACACACATCACATTTAAAAAATAAGGGCTACAAATCTTTCAAGATAGTTGAAATGTATCAACCTACATATACAAAACACAATCGTTAAATCCAGATGTTAAATAGAAAAATAACTACCCCTAGAAACAGAGTAATCAAGTTGCTGAAAGTCAAGCACAAAGATTTAGAGTCAGAAAAGAAAACAGAAAGGAAGGAAGGGAGGATGGGGGTGGGGAGAGAGAAGAAGAAAAACATCACCATTAAGGAAATAAAACTTACTATCTTCTCAAGAGAAATGTTGGAAACTAGTGAATAGTGTAGTGAAAATTGTAATTAGTGAAACAAATATTTACTACATTATAATTCCTTATGCAGTCAAGTGTCTTTCCAAAAATGAAAGTGTAATAAGATATTTTTGGGCTAATATAGACTGAGAGAGCAGATCAGCATCCAGGCTAAACCAAAGACAGAGACTCAAGTTCAGTTTTTTTCCCAGGCAGAAAAGAAAAATCACAGAAAAGCAGATATAAGAAGAGCAAAAAGAGGGTAAATATGTTCATGGACATAAAGGGGTATTGACTACATAAAATCAATGCTATTAGGCCTGATTTAAATGTGGAATGAAAATACCTGACAACTATCACTAAAAAAGTAAAAGGTTGGGAAAGGTGAACTCAACGGTTCTAAGATTGTAGCATTATTGGAAGGTTGACAATTTCCTCCCCATCTCCCTGGGATTCTTCTACTAAGCTTCTGTTGTGATTTTGAGACAATCCCATTGCAAAAGGTGACGTTGCTCGCTAGTAATAAAAATGTACTACCTTTTTCACTTTGGTAGTTACAATAAAGTTACAGATAAGATAGAATGTAAGTTTTTCCTCGGAAATGGGATGTGGAAGAGAAGCATTCTTTATACTGCAGAGACTGCTATTGTGCCTTTGCATTGTAAATCCACAGCATTTTCTGCTGCTTTATCCTGTGCTAAAGCCAGATACGTCTTCACTTGACAGTTTTTATGTAGTGTCTTGTCTTTTCACTGTTTTGTTGTTCTTCTACCCTGTTCACTGTATTGCCAAAATCCTGATGGCTATTGACATAGTCTGCCGTGTGTTTTCAGGGTTTGGTGCTCTGAGACCCAGAAGTGATTAGTGTGTAGCCCTGTACACATGGTATCTAGGAATATGTGGAATTTCTTGATACCAAAGGGAATATTTCAGATATTTTTCTGATGAAGGTTCATGTCACCGCATCAATGTTCAAAATCAATATATATTTTTTTTCATAGAACTGGAAAGGAAACCCAAGCCTAAGGGTCTAGCTGTTGTCTCTGTATGTTGAAAAAGAAAACCATACTTTGAAAACACTTTACAGAACTTCTCACAGTAATTTTCTCTCATGAATTTCCTTTTCTTATTTTTCTCCCAGTCTGGCCTCTTGCAGTTTTCAAAACAGGAAATGTGATTTAGTCTTAATTTTTAAATGTAATTACTCTGATTATCCATTTTTATGATGCTGCAGTAAATGTCTAAAGATTTAGTATAATTTCAGTCAAAACACTACATAATAAATCATGGCGTTTGGTTAATTTCACTTAAACTTTTATGTTTGAATGCCTTGTCTGGTTGAAGATGTTGTCGTCTTCAAATAACCCTCATCATAAATGAAACAATGTTTTGAAGAAAAGCATAATAAAGGAGAAAACATCACAAAACAAATATTTCACAAGTATAAGACCAGAAAAATATCTTTAGGTAATTATTTTATAAGTTGAATTTTAATAAGTTTCTTTTCTTTTATTTCCTCTAATAAGAAAACTATTCTCCTTATGGTTTCTGTATTTCTATCTATGCAAATTACATTGTTGAAAGGAAGTTTCATTTGTTGCTTTTTATAGGATAATGTTGTCTTGTGGTGGTGGCAGTTGATAGTTCTGTGCCTTGAGTGTGACCAATATGACACAAATACTTGCAAAGCATCATAGAGTAGGTTTATCAGGTCATTTCTCATTTAGGTCCAAACCTGCCATAAAAATAAGATGAAAAATGAGTAAGTGCTCTGTGAATGCATGAGATGTGGTATGGTTTCATTTTGAGAGAGAGGGAAGATGGCACCGGAGTGAGCACAGAAACGCAGTGACCTCCGGGAGAAGTAACGATTAGAGATAAATCCCCCAGACATTTCACAACAAATGAAAATCAGTGCTTCACTTTGAAAGTTTTAGCTGTGCCCTTACATTGTGTGAGAATGGCTTTAAGTTCTCCTCCAGGGACATGGCATGTTCTTTCAGAAACTAACCAAAGCAAACATACAATTATGATAATTGACTTAGAAATTGACAAGTTCTATAAACTCAGAAATTATAAGGTGATCACAAAGTAACAAGGAGAAGCAGATTATAACCTTCCTTTCTCTTTCCCCTTATATGGCAAACTGAGTTTGAAGAATAAAGTCTGACTATATTTGTAGCTCTCTGATGGTTCTGATATTTGAGCAGGACAGTAGAAGATATAAATAAACAATGCTAGTAGAGAAAGATTCTGCTAAGCAGTGGGACATAGAATGTAGATTTTTAAAGTTTATTCAGTTTTCAAAACACAAGACTGTGACAAGCTATTTATTATTATGTTGCTGTATTATTTAATAGGGAAACCTTTAGGCTTTTGCCTTTCAGATTTAATAAAATGAAAAACAAGAGACTATGTTAAAACTTGCAATGATTATTTCACTTGGACTAGTAAACCACTGCAGTAACAGTAGTCTTCAAAAATGTGCAGCTTAGTTAGAAGAAAATATGGTTATCATTAATCATTTTTATTTTCCTCCAGTCCTCTAGCTGGTTCAAGTAGTGAATTTAAAATTTGGTTTTGTAAGTTTATTGCAAATGTGCCAAAATCTGACATCTGCAATTCTTACTATATGCTATGCTAAGAAAAACAAAGTGTTCTTTTAATTAGGTAGGAGTTCAGGGCCATAAACAAAACAATGAAGCAATTCTTTCCTGTTGCTTCCCAGGA
The DNA here is from genome assembly GCA_004027595.1 of Dinomys branickii. Taxonomy (NCBI): domain Eukaryota; kingdom Metazoa; phylum Chordata; class Mammalia; order Rodentia; family Dinomyidae; genus Dinomys; species Dinomys branickii. The sequence goes on along the minus strand of PVLD010006848.1, from coordinate 38,049 downwards.
ATGGATATTCACCAAACCAGTAGTTCTTAAATAGATTAGTGCATTAGAATTGAGATTTACTTAAGTAATTTCCATAATTTGTAAGTCCTCCTTTTATTTCCCTAATAATCCTTCTATATGTGGCTTCCTTCCATATATTTTGCTATATGTTAAGTACATAAATTCAATACCTTATGGAACTACAAAGTCATGGACTATTGCCTGCATTTTAAAACACCTTCTATTTTCTTCTAATTCTAGCAGGAAAATCAATAATATAGTACACTGGATAATTTTTTGGAATTGTTTTATTAGTCCTCTTGTGAAAAATTCACACAATCTCTGCAGATAAAATCATTGAGCAGTCTTTTCTTCTGCATGATTTGCCAGCACCAGCATTGACCTTTTCAGTCTCCCTAACTTTCTCCACCTTGTTCTTGTGTTCCTTTCCCTGTTTTTTCTAAAAATCTTTCTCTTCTCATACAAGCTATGTCTTGCAACTCTATGATATGGTGCATGATCTTGAGAAAGGGTAATATGTACTTTATTGAATCTAAAAGAAACTGAAGGATTAAGGAACACATACTAGAGAAAGTAATGTTTCAGTCAAGGGTTGGAACAGATGTTAAAGAGATTTAAAGAATATTTTTATGTATGAGGGTACAAGTGTTTAGGACTGTGTTATGAATTTTAGGGTTACTACCAAGAACATTATAAGTCAATGTGTATTCTAAGCATATGCAAAAATATGAGTCATGCACACTTGTAATCTCAGCTTCTTGGGAGGCTGAGGCAGAAGGATCTCAAATTTAAGGTCAACATGAGAAATTTAGCAAGATCATGTCTCAAAATAAAAATAAAAAGGGCTTGGGATATAGCTCAGGGGTAGAGAGTTTGCCCAGCATTTTTGAAATGCTAGGTTTAACCCCCAGTACTGAAAATAAGCAACAACCAAGTCAAGTCAAAGACAAAACAAAGAAATAAAAGAATTCAGTTGGAATATGTTGAATACATCATTGTATTATTGTAACTGGGGAGACAGAGCATGGCAAATGAAGCGGGTACGAAGTGGCTGGATATTAAGAGCTAAAGTGAGGGCTTAGGCTTTGATACTGAAAACTGCTATGATTTCAAGTAATGGAAATGCATGACTATGTTTTTCATTTTCAAAGATTATCGGTAATAGCAAAGAAGGGCAAGAGGTAGACAGGTTGCAATGTATTAATATAGGACATAGATTACAGTAGAAAAATATAATGAGAGTAGTGAAGAAAATCTGATGGAAACAAAATATTCAGATCATATATATCTCAATTAGATGTATGAAAGATGTTGACAAGATCTATTTAGATGTATTTCAGGCTGTCTACTGGCCAGAAAACTTTCAGTGACAATTTACAACATGAAATACACTGTGTCACGCCTACTTACAACTTATGTTGATTCGTCTTTAGTGAATTATTTCAACAAACATATTATTAATGTCTCAATTCACTTTTCATTTACTTGTCAATCTTGTCCTGGCTTCTACTGTTAACAGTATCCCTGCCAGGGCCCACGGTGACATCAGCGTTAGAAGAGCTACTATGAGAACTTTTGCCAGCATTCTTCTTGCTCTACTATTGATCAATACATTTGATCACTCTTGAAGAATTTGCATTCGTGGAAATTTGGGTTTGACATCTTGCCCATGTACATCTCTTTTGCCTCTGTATCAATCTCCTGTCCCAGTTCCTCCTCTTTCACCTCATGTCCAGTTATTAAACTTCTTCTTCTCTTCCACTTGTCTACTGATCTAGAGCACTCGATCTTTTTAAAGCCTTTCTATTCATGCGCTAGCACATGAATGTTATATTTTACAGTCTATTTAGAGTTTCTTCTTTAATTTCTAAATTCCAAAGTCAAGAAATTGGCATATCCATTTGGATGGTTATAGAGATCTCAGAATTTATAAAACCATTGATTTTCTTTATAAGGATTCCACCCTGAAGACCTAATCACCTCCCCTAAACCCATTTTCCTAAAACCATCCTATTAGGCATTAGGGCTATATTTGTAGGGCATCAACATTCATATCATAGACTGTTAATGAAACATTTCACAGTATTCTACTAGTCAGTCAACAGCTTGGGTACATCTCAGTTTATTACTTAATTAGCATTAGCTCCTTGGAAATTTGTCATTCTTTAGGAAGTTACAACAGCTTTTTGGTAATGAGTTCTGAACATAAATTCTATGTGCCTTCAAAATCAGGAATTACCTTTAAGATATGTATGTTCCATTAATATTTTGCAGCTGAAAAAATAAAGTAAGTTGGTAAATTATTTCCTTAGATCAGCCTGGTATAAAGAGCACCTTTATGAAAAGCACTAAGTAAATCTTTAATGGATTTTCATAATTAGTGTGTATACTCACACACTTCTTCTATTTTAAAGAGTGAATTGTGTTCTAAGAGATTAATTTTTGCATCACAAGATAACAGAATGAGAAATTAGGGTGGCAGGGGGGTCTCAGTTTCAAGTTCTACTTGAGCAACTGTGAGATCTTGTCTGAAAATTAAAAAAAAAAATAATTAAGGAGGGTTGGACTTGTAGCTCAGTGTAGAACACCCCTGGATTAATCTCCAGTGCTAGGGATAAAAGAATTTACTTAGAATGAAAGGTCTTAAGCACCACATTGAGCTGGACTCCTACATGGACTGAGGAAGTCTATTTAGAAAAAAAATTAAAGGAAGATGCAAGAAAAACAAAGAGAACAGGAACACCATCTCCACTGATAGAGACAGGCACAGAAAATTAGGGTTTATCTTGGTTTGAGTGCATTTATGAACAATTGCTAACCAGTTCAGTTCCCAGGAAATGCATTTATCTAGAGTGTTGAAATAACAACACATATATTTACATGTTGAAATAGTACCACACTATTAAGTTCTCATGTTGCTCCTCTAAACCTGTCACCTCCATGAAGACTGGGCATTCCCGGTTTTTCCGTTATAACACCTTGTTTCCTTTCTGATGCCCTTAGCACAGGAGTTGCCAATACATTATAGGTTGTTGTATGTTTTGGAAGCTACTTTATGGGGGACATCTGGGACTTGATAAAGTTGTGTGCAGTCTTATAGTTGTTGTGGAGGCCCATGGAGGCCTCCATTTACCCATGGTGGCCAAGGAGAGACAAACAAGCTTTTGTAGCTGGTGACCGCCACCTGACATGGAGTTCAGAATTTCAACCCTGAGCGCAGCTATAACTACAGATTTTATAGGGTCATAGCTCTGGGTGGTCAGGGTGGCAAGAACATTGCCTTGTTTGGCTTGGAATGTGTGAATGCGGTGAGAATTTGCATAACAGGGTGGGGTCTGTCTGTTCTCTTCATCATGTCCTTTTATGGGATGGAATGTCCCACCCAACAGGAAGGAGGGCGGGGAGTGTTGCCTAGTTCAACCCAAGTTGACCTCAGCCCAACATGTCTTCCTTAACTCAAAATGGCTGTACTTTGGCCCATAGCATCATTACATTCTCTTGTCCACAGTGGTTGGTCCAAAGAGGAAACACATAATTAATTAACAACCATTTGGTTTCCTGTATCATTTTTCACTATTAAAACTGAAAAATGTGGTTAAAAATAGTGTTTAATAGTTAGTTGTGAGATGATAACATTTAAATTGAACATTTTTCTATACCCAACTTTTGTATATTGAATCATAAAATTGAGAGAAATGGATTTGAGATACAGAAACTTTCTTCTGTAGTTACTGGACTAAGGTTATTGGTAGCTAGGTTCCACACTATGAGAATACAGAGAAACAAAAGCAACAACAAACCCTCCAAATCCCAAAACACTAAAAAACATACAGTGGAAAGAGAGCTTATTTGCATTGAATCCCTAGTCCTAGTATATTAATTCCTGCCCTGTAATTCTTTTTTAACATTTGTAATTTATTTGAATGTATTACTATATAACCTGATTTTTTTACTGTTATGTTCAGTTAATTCTGATTTGGTTTTATATTATTTGTAAACTGACGATCCTGACTAATAAATATAAAAATATGAAACTGAAAAATACGACTCCAGTAATGTACCATATTCAATTAGTTGATGTAAGGGCGTAATATCTAAATTAAACTTTTTCTAGATCCTCTTTGTAATCACAGATACAACTGAGAGAATGGCATAGTACATTAAATTTAGTGTCATTCTGCCTTCTATATCCATTCTTTTTGTGTGTACTGTGCACAGGTCTGATAAGCATTTAATTATGCTTGAGAATAAATAGTAATTGCAATATTTCAAAGATAAAAGTCAACAGGCTTATGAATTATCAATAGATTATATTTGTAAACTGCTCCTGAATTACTGAGATTAGTTTCAGGAAAGTGCCACTTTTTGACCACATAAGAGGCCAATAGCGCATCAAAATCACAAAGTGGAACAATGTCTATAGTGACTGGAAAGCAGTATTTCAGTCTGAAGAGAGGAAGGCACTCTGGAGTTCTCAGAACTGTATTCCACTTGATGCTGGTTTTGAGCTTTCTCAGTTTACTGATATAAAGAACAAGCAGGAAGTTTTGGAGAAGGAAGCTATCCTTTTGTACGTGGAAAGAGCTAGTCTAGTCATGGCCTAATAATGGTTGACCAACGTGGAAAACTTTGAAGAAGAATTTGCATAAAACTTGTAAACTCTTAGACATTTTCCTGTGACTAATAACCACCAACAGATGTGTACAGATGAACAACAGCTTGGGAAGATTCTGAGGCCTTCTTTTCCCTCAAATGTACTATATACAGATTTACTGTTCAGGAATAACTATGAAAGATGGAGAGATTTGGAATTGGAAACAGTATAATTGTGATTTAATAGAAAAAGTTTAAAAAGACTCAATAAAATTTCTGAACAAATGAATTTACTTCAATCATGATTGATTGAATATAATCTAGGCAACATACACTTCATCAGGAGCTATGAAGATGCACAGAAGAAAAGAAAATGTAGCCCTTTATCACTTTTCATTTTTAAGGACAGATGGTTAGAATGTGTAGTTTCATGTCAGCTGACTGCACTAATGCAGGGGACATGTGGTCCCACCAAGGCACCATGTGAGATCGGAGGAGGAAGGAATGTTTGACTGGGCAGATCAATTGAGATTTCAACTTGAAGAAAGAGAGATATGGTAAATATCACACCAATCTTGTGTAGGAAATGAAGAGTAGTACAATTTGGATTTGTGTACAGAGCATCTTCTAAGGCTTAAAGTGAGATTAGGTTAGTGATGATTTTCAAAGGATGTGTGTATGAATACATTAGACTTTCTTCTACAGTTGAGTGAAAATATTCAAAGTTACTAGCTAAGAAAGCGACATTACCATAGTTAGGTTTTATGAATAAAAATGTGTTAAATTTTTACAAGTGAATTAAGACAAATAGGCACAAGTAGGAAGTCCAGTAGGGAAGGAGCTTTTAGTCTAGAAAATAAATTGTAACGATACAGAAGGTACCAATTTCAATTTCAGAGAAAACAGAGAAGAGATTTAGCAAGCTGGAAGACAGGGCTAGAAATTCTGTGCAACATTATGGCAGTCAGAAACTCCTTAAGAGTACCTACGTGTTAACCACACTGCCAGGCTCTCCAGAACATTCTACCACGGAGAAATAGCATTAGCAGGAGGGTAATTTTAAAGTAGCAGAAATACTTTAGTAATGAAAGCCAACATGTACATACTAAAATAAGGGAAATTAAAATTCTATTTCTATCTTTTACAAATTGCCTCTTTGTGTGTCTAAATGTGTTAAAAAGACCCTGAACTTGAAGCTTGAGCTCTTCATGAAAAAAGGTGCCAGAAAGGACAGCATGAAATCACCAATCAAGATATTCATGTTAAGAAGTGACTTATATAGCATTAAAAGAAACAGATAAACTCCATGTGATGCATTTCTTGACAATTATAGAATTGATTGGATCCCTTAGTTTTACTTTCCCTTGCACAGAAATTAAATATTCTTAGCATATTAAACAGTTGATCTTGCTGGCCCCAAAATGAGACTAATTGGTGCTTATAAAAGTTTTGCCCCTTTCCAAACCATGAGACTGTTTCTTATTAGAAATCATGCATTTGTATATAATATTAATAATTAGAGTTCATACAAATACATAATCCAGGGGGCTGGGGATATAGCTCAGTGGAATAAGCGCCTGCCTAGCAAGCGCAGGGTCCTGAGTTCGATCCCCAGTACCGCAAAAAAAAAAACAAAAAAAAAACCCAAAAAAACCAAATGCATAATCCTGTGCAGGACATCACCAATTGTATGACAAAGTCTCTGGTCTCCAAAACTATATATATATATTAAGTGAAAACAAAACATACCTCTGAAATAAAAATAAATGAATATGTAAATTTTTATTTTTACATTTACATTGTACTATTATTTTCAGCATAACATCTTCAAAGTAAAACAGATGCAGTCAGCAACATGTCTTCTCTTATAGCCAGGGTCTCTACTCTTTTTTCTTTTTACTTATTTATTTATTGTTTATTTTAAAGAAACAAAACCCCCCAATAAAAATAGTACAGAATTTGAAAACAAGATGATAGGAAATTAACAATGATTATTATAGCCAGGGAATATAGCTCAGCAGCACAGCTCCTCCCTGGCAAGTGCAAGGTCCTGAGTTTGAGTCCCGGTACCAAAAAAACAAAAACAAAAACAAAAATAAAACCAAATGAAATTGTTGCTATATTTCCTATGGTTGTCTTCAAAGTAGTTGCTCAGATTACTAGGTACAGGCATCCAAACTTGATCAAACAGTACAAGCACTAACTGTTCCTTTCAACGAACCAATAGAAATTAGTAGCCACATCCCAGTTTTTTCCTTTTGAGCAGTTTCTTTCCTTTTCACTGTATCTATTGTACCTTTTGGATCTGTTTTACTCTTTCAGTTTTTTACACTAGAGAAAAATATAATGTTTACATATGTGAATCTGATTTGTCTCACTTTTGAGTACAGTCTCTAGTTGCATCCATATACCTATAAAAGCCTTGAGTTTGTATTTCTAGTGAGTAGTGCTCCACTGTATAAATACCACATCTTTTTTTATCCATTGCTTGGTTGATGAACATTTGGGTTGTTTCCAAGAATTAACTTACAAATTATGCTACTATAAACTTGGGTGCTCATATATCGCCGTGGTATGATGTTTTCAGTTCTTCTGGGAAAATACCTAGAAGAGGCATAGCTGGGTTGAATGGGACCTCTAATTTTAGTTTTTTGAGGAATCTCCATACTGATTTCCACAGGGGTTGTATCAGTATATACTCCCACCCACGGTGGAGAAGGGTTCCTTTCTCCCTACAGCCCCTCCAGGATTTGTTATTGGTTGATTTTTTTATGATAGCCATTCTTTCTGGGGTGAGATAGAATCTCAGGTTTGGTTTAATTTGCATTTCTCCAGTGAACAAGGGTCCCTAATCTTATCACATAGATAGTGGTATCTTCTAATTCCTAAATTATCTACCCCAGTTGATTTCTGTTGCCAGAATTTAGCCCATTTTGCTCAAAGAATCAGTTTAGTAGTTTACATGTAACTGATAGCTCACCCAGGCTCTAAAACTATACCATGTGGATTTAAATTATTTTCTTTGTTAGTCTAAACAAATGACAGTATGTGACAGGTTTTTCCTTTCTGAACTACAGAGAAAGATCATACCTGGCTTGCAGAATTGTCACAAACTTTCACAAGAATGCTTAATATGTTTTCTCACGTGATAGACACTCAGTAGATGTTATCTATTCATTTAAACGCTCTTCTCACTGTTGTGATGTTCGGCTTCCATTGGAAATGTCAGATGATCTTGGTGAAGACTGATTACAAAACTAAAGCAACCAACCTCTCCAGGGATGCTCAGGAAAGACGGAAACATTAGGGCAGAGGGGGAGAAAGATGACGTAAAAGTAGGCGGAGCAGTGGGCAAATTATCAGGGAAGTCGGAAAAATGAAATAAATGATTTGTGTAGGGCAGGTGATAGAGGGCTACCTTAGTTACTTTTTCTCCTTGCTAAGACAAAATACATGATTCCCAACATTGGAGGAGGAAAGGTTTATGTAGCTCACCGTTTGCAGAGGTGTCAGTCCACAGTCAGCTGTCTCCAAGGCAGGGTGGTGTCACAGAGAAGAAGCAGTCCGTGGCAGGCAGAAGGCAGGAACTCAGCAAAGCAGCAAAGCAGTGAGGATGTAAGCAGCAAACAACAAACAGAAGCTTTCTTTCTGTCCCTTGAATTCTATCCAGGTTGGCGCACCCTTAATGCCAGCACTGCACCATAAATCAATCCCAGCATGCCACACTCCCCGCATCCCACACCTCATATCCAGTCACCTCTGAGAAGCCCCACCTGTGAACACGTGAGGCTTTGGGAGGGAGGGGGCATCTGGACACCGGCCACAGCAAGAGCATTTCAGAAATTTAAACCCAAGTATTAGAGACATAGTTGGAATTTCCCTTTCTCAAGTTCATCTTGTTTAAGGGAGAACACATAGGTTTCTAATTGAAAATATAGATTCACTTAAGGAATTTACATTTGAATTTTTACACCTAATGCACCCTGGATTTTGTAACTGTATTGTAAATTTCAGGACTTGTATGTGGTAATTTGTGAAGAAGGGGATAAGGAATCAGGGTTTTGTGTATGGCAAATTATTAGATTAAGACATAGAAGGGCATGAAATTATAGAGATACCCTTCATGGGGAGAGATGTCTGTATGGGCAGAGAAGGCAGGAGGAAGAGAAAGACTGGCATTAAAAGGATGGAATGAACTACTAGATAGATATATGAACAGGACAGAGCTTAAGTCTCACAGGGGGTAAAAAAGTGGAGGAAAAATGAAAAATACACTAAATGAAATAATTTTTTGGCTAAATCAATGATGTATAAGTGATGCAGGTTGGAAATCCAGAGGAACTTCTCAAAGACCTGGTGGTATTATATGTAAAGATTTACATGTTCCTTACAACTTGTGTGTTCTTTCATCAGCAATATCTTTTCAACGGTCCACGTGCAAATAAGCATTCAAAAGTATGTTTTTATAATTTAAATATTAGTATCATGCAATTTATAAAATACATGCAGGGATGAAAATATACCTGTAAATTGACTATCATCAAATTTTGGATAACAGTTTTCCAAACATTTTACTTAGCGTAGACAGAATTATATAAGCTTATTTATAAATTCAATAATGAGAGTTAGTATGTGAAATGCTCAGTCCTGCAGACATCAAGGATATAGCCATGAACAGAACAGATAATATCATGCAGGTTGTGAAGAGAAACTCTAGTTGAGGGGAGATAAACAGAATATAACAAACATTATTAAGTTTCATGGTACATTTGGATATCATGATAAGTAATATGAGACAAAGCAAACGCATGGGGTAAAGGGATTTTTTTTTCTGTAAAAGACCACCTAGAGTTCTAAGTTTTGTGTAACATATAATCTCGGTCTCAATTCTGCAGCTCTGCACCGCTTGCAAGAAAGCTATCACAACCTGTAAACAAAAGCACAAGCCTGTTTTCCCACAGAGCTGTATTTCTAAAGAGACAGAGGCCTAGATGCTACCATTTGCCCATCATTTAATCTGTAATCAAATTTGATTGAGTTTTCTTTTTTGGTTGTTCAGTCTTTCAAGGAAGTTGTTGGTGTAAAAGTTACTTACGAAACTAAAACTAAAAATTATATTAAAGATTATATAGCTTTTGTAGTTTGGAAGGATTCAGTTGCTCGTCTGCCTTATTTCTCTGATCTACGAAATGACAGAGCTGTAAACCTTAGTGATTGTGAAGGACTGAAGAAATTGCCTAAATATCGCACAGGTAAATGTATTACCCATTTAAAGAGCATTGGAATAAAAATTGATAATTGTGCTTCAGCCCTTAAAGGCACTTTGCATGAATTTTTAAAATGTGTTTACTACATTTGACAATGAAATTGGTTAGGGAAAAGTGGCAGAACTACACAAAACCAACTCTTTTTAAATTTTTATTTTTCTAAATATTGGATTCCATTTGCGTTAAGAAGATAGTGAGTAAGAGAGGGCTGCTTTGGAACCAAAAGGATAGCTACATTAATTATGTATGTTTTTAAAAAGCCACTTGCAAGCAAAGTACATGGATACTGTCATTACAAATGTCATAAGAAGTGATGGCTTTATTGGAATAAAGGGAAAAAGTAAAGAAATTACAGTTCAAATATTCAAAAATCAAGTACTGGTAGTATTAATAAATATCAGGAAAAATTTAATTAAATTCTGGAGGACAGATTAGTAATTTTTCATTTTTTTTTGAGTCAAAGGATGTATCCTTCTGATATATTAATAAAACCTTAAAGTTAAATTTGGGCTGTTTTTCAGGAATAAATATTTCAAGAAGCTTTTCACTGAGCTAGTTCCTTAATGTACACATTCCTTATAGACCTCGCTGCTTTCCCATTTTTTAATTCTTATGCAATATTTCTTATACCCTCAAGCCTTTTGTGGTTTGAAGGATGGAATGCGAAACTTTCAGATTTCTCTTTCATGAAGTTACTTGTATTCTTTAGATATTTCTCTGTTTTCATAACTGTGAGATTCTATAAAAGTTTAGGAAATGCTGTAGTTAATTGCTTTGCTGTTAAACATGAAAACCAGTTATCAGATGCCTTCACATATGGCACAGTTTTCCTAGTGTTGTTTTTAGAATCTAGGTTGGCTAGAAACAGCTAACTCTTTTCTCATCATACTGTAGAAATCTTACCAATGAATATTTATTTTGTTACATAAGACCTTACCAAAGCCCCACAAAAGTGAAGGCAGTGATCCTATTTCCATAAAAAGTGAGCAAGTACTTAAAACTTTAAGCAGTCTTCCAATGTTTGTTAACACAAAGAAATAACTGTTCAGATAATTATAAAAAGAAAATCTCAGTGAATAAAATTTGGATGCCATTTTCCTTTGGCTATTGCCTCTAAGCCCATGCATGGCAGACACATCATAGTAGAAGGGTGTGATGGAGAAAATCTGCTCTCTTCATGGCACCCATGAGACAGAGAAAGCTAGAGAACATGTGCGGGGAGACAAAGCCTGTGCTTCGGGGTTCTTCCTTCTATGTTATTCCATCTGGTGCCTCCCACATTCAGAGTCTTTCCCCTCAGTTCTTCAGCCACTGGCTCATATGCCCATCTCTGGAAACACCCTCATAGACACACCCAGACTGTGTTTTACTGATTTCCCAGGTGTCTGTCAGTCCAATAAAACTGACAATAGAAATTACCCACCACCCTGGGCACTGAAGGATGAATCATGGTGTTGCTTTAGAGATGAAAAGATGGGTGGGGCAAGATGGGACGGCTCCCACTCGTGCCCTGAGAGATCCTCCAGGCACCAGTGCTGGGAGAATCCAGTTGGGACCTGGGAGAGGAAATGGAGCCGAATGTCTATGAGCAAACAGGCTAAAGTTCGCAGAACGGAGGCCCAGAGAAGGAGACACTCAAGAAGGACCTCTGGGATCTACAGAGAATCTTTTTAAGTATTTGGCAGAACAATGATCAACATATGCAAACAAGGAAATTACTAAAAGTCAGAGAAAGAGCCCTCTGAAAATAGTAGAGGAAAAAATACCTCACCCCTAGAGCCTTAGAGAGCAGCTGTTTCTGTGATCTGGACCGAAAACTTCGTAACTCAGTGCCCATTGGGAAAAGTACCCAGAAGAGCTTTGCCTGACTTGGGGGTAACAATCACGTACAGAGTTTTATACACATCTGACCCTGACCAATACATCTTGTAAGAGTCAATGGATTAAGCTCTTTCTGCAGCCAAAATAAATCCCGGAACATAGGGAATGACTTTATTTTTAAGAAAGACAAGAAAGTACTTCAACTGTCAAGAGAATTTGCAAGTTTCAAGAGAGTCTAGGACCATTCAGTGTTTATAAGAATTATTGTGGAAGTTTGCTCAAAAGCCTTTTCTAAATTTACACACGCTTGATATATAGAACATAGACATGTGTATTTTAATGATGTTATGATCCATGCATGAACTGTATAATGTTTAAAGCAGATAAAACACATCTATCACATCATGCATTTATTGTTTCTTTATAGTGAAAACATTCAAAGTCATTTCTTCCAACTTTTTGATATACAGTACACTATGGCTCCCTGCAGTCCCCTACTGTGAAACAGCGTACCTGAATTTCCTATTCCTAATTATAACTTAGTACCTAATTGTAACTTAGGCCTTTTCATGGGTGAATAGTATTTTGTTGTGCATATGTACCATATTTTCTTTGTGTATTTTACCAATTCATGGACACTTAATTTGTTTCCACCAAAATACTCTTAGTATCTCAGTCTGCAGTGATCCTCAAACTTTTTTTAACATTAGTCCTCTTCCTAGACCCGGATGCAAAATGTTACAGAACTCACTTTGAGAAATAATCCTTTAAATAGATTTCTGCAAAGACCATGTTTGCAATTTCAATGGCACCAAACCAAAAGCTCTTAGGTCCCTTACTTAGAGCAAATGAGCTAAAATCAGGTTAAGAATCAGCATAACTGCAAAACATGTTTTTTATGGCCATGTTTGTGCTTTCTGGAAATGAGTGCATGTTAAATTGATTAATGGTACAATTCACCTTCATAAAGCCAAAGAAAGAAGTCATGTAAACTTGTTGGGCCTATTTTTATGTACAAAACTGAAGATAATTAATGTTATCAGGCTCTTTAAGGGATTAATTATTTTATGTAGAAGCACATACTCTACTGCTTTATCAATTCTAAAAAGTGCACAGCATGTATGTTTATGTTTTAAAATCCTTAACATAAGGTTTTAAATTATTGTTATTTCAGCATACTTTCTTACCTATTATTTTAATGCGAGCTATAGTTCATCTTTATGTTAGCAAGTTTTCTTTAAATTCTATATATAAACCTGTTTGCATGTGTCAGTTGAAGGACTGCCTACTTCTAGGATGATATGACAGTTTTTTTTTTTTTTTTTTTGGACCGGGAATCAAACTCAGGACCTTGCACCAGGCAGGTGCTTATGCCTCTGAGTTACATCCCCAGCCCCTGATCTGCCAGTTTTATGTGTGCTAGCCTATACTGATTTACTTTGTCTTCTACGTATAGAAAGCGGTCCTTATGTCAGTAGTCTTTAAGGCCTTTTTTTTTTTTTTCTGGTACTGGGAATTGAACTTACAACCTCATGCTTGCCAGGTAGGTGCTGTGCCACTGAACTATACCCCAGCTTCCATGTCAGTAGTCTTTAAATAGACTTCAATGTCTACCTTCTTACCCTGGATTACCATGTTTGAAGTATACTATTGGGATATGTACCTAATTATCAAATGACAATCATAGCAAGAGTTAAATGAGTGAAACATCTTTTTGTTGTTGTTATTCTGTGATACTAACAGTTCATCTTCTAGAGCCCAGAGAGCAACATGCCACCTATTTGGAGAAACCATTTATGTTCATAATTATAGTAGTCACTTTCCTGAAGCTGGGGCAAAAGAGAGACACCTGCAATTTAAGGGAAGAGAGGTTTCTTTAGAATCATAGTTTGGTTCATGTATGGCCTGCTAGCATTAAGGCAGAAACAGCATGGTGAAAAAAGGTATCATGAAAGAACCATGCTTGTGTGTGCATGCGTGTGTGTGTGTGAGAGAGAGAGAGAAAGAAAGGAGAGAATAAAAAATGCAATAGTCTGTCTTCTCCAGTGAGACCCCAGCTCCAAATACATGAAACTTTGGTGGACATTTTAGATCTAAAATGTAACAATAATATTTTAGTCTTTTCTATCAGAGCAAACCATATATAACCACCTCTTCTGAATCATCTTGGGAAGATCCCAAGCTGAGACTTTCTACATGATGGGTACTGTTTTCTTGGGAGGATATTTTCTTTCCCAGCAGGGACTCTAACAGCAGACCAAAGAGTAAAAGAATTCTGGAAAACCAAAGCTACTGAGCACTTTCCAGTAAATGACATTCTCAGACATTCTATCTCATTTTCTTACCTCGGATACCCCTTTTAAAATAATCTATCCCAAAGAAGCTTTCTAGGTCCTTCAGTGACATGTTAGTGGTGGACCCAGTTTCTGTGATCCAAGTTGGATATCTCGAGTCTAGTCTGATATCTTCTTTCCGATTGGATTTAGTTTTATAGTTTTTCAGTGACTTCTTTCCAAGGTATGGTTAATTTTGTTACATACTGCCACTCAGTTTATTATCAGTATGAATTCCATCGTCTGAACAGTATTTTAACAAGTCCAAGCTAACAACACTCAGTGAGGTATGAGTAGATTCGACAATCTTTTTATCATTCTTAGAAATAAAAATAGTTGTATCTTTTTTTTTTGTTGCTATACAGAGACTCATCTATTATCTTAAAGTTAAAGATATCTTTGTGACCCCTGCTATGTCTAGACAAAGATTCGTTAACTGATTTCTATGCTTGTGCAGTGCTATTTATTCTGTTACAGCCAATGTGTACTGCAGATCGTTGGTTACCTCTCTGCTTTTTGGAGATGGTGTGTCTCAGTGATCTTTTGAATCTTTCAGTTTAGCACACTCATAGGTGCTGTGTTGATATTTAATGATTGTTTTATCATCTAATGATTAAAAATAATAGTTGGAAAAAATCAAGAAATACTAATTGTATACAATTTTCTTTATTGAATACTTGTTTATAAAAAGGTATAAATTCCTGTTCCCAAGTCCAAAGGGATTTTTAATTTAAACCTTGTGTATTTTTGAATTAAACAATCTGGAGTAATTCTTTTTATACCTGCAAAATGGTTTTATTGAAATGTTTGAGATAGAAAATATGTATTGCAAAAAACATACAACATCTTGAGTACAAAATTAGCTGTAAAAATAATATAATTTACCAGTAAACTCACATTGTACTAGCTATGTGTAAGGCCTTTGGGTGTAACATTATTTTGTTTGCCAGTTGTATACTAAACACTCATTTTTATAATTTAGCTTCCTATGGAGAGGTAACTGCTTGCACGCTTTTGCTTTATGCATTGTGTACATTCAGACATTTGCGGCTCACTTGTCTTAACAGCACACTATTCTTAAATTTAAATTCTAATTAACTCGGCGGCAAGAATTTTGTTTGTTAGGTTCCAAAATTAGTCAGAACATTTTAATGTCAAGATGCGAAAGCCTGTAAGTTGCTATATTTCCTGCAGTTCCTACCCACAGGAGGCTAACCCACCGCTCCCCTCACGCTTCCCATTCAGAAAGAACAGGTGTTAAGTACGCGTCCAGAGTTGTTTGAAGGTTTGTTTCTTAGTGCTGATGTTTCATTGCTTGAAGTCAAGGCAGGTCTCAGAACTTCCTCTCAAGATCAGGTTGCTCACTGAGGGCTGTTGTCTGGCTTTGGGGTTTTCACTGAGAACGACCTTCTCTCGATCGCCTCCTAGACCCTGATTAGGAGAGAGGGAGAATACGCAGATGATGAAATAGTAATGAAAATTCAGAATCTGAGGAAATCGTATTTTGTGGATATTTATCAAGGGTGGTCATTTTTTCTTGCAATCAACTGTACTTAGATTATCTCCTCAGTTCATGGGGATAAAAATCATGATTATGGTTTGATCAAATGTTTTGATAAAATAATACTTTGGAACTTGGTGATTTAATTATGTAGAAAGTTTGGATAGTTTTGGGCGGTTAGAAGAAGTTTCTGATAAAACCTTCCATTAAAAACTAACTGCATAACTGATCTTTTCATTTCAAAGCTCTATACATTGGATTGGTTTAAAATCAGATTTGCCTATAGTGCATTTATAAGTCTTGTAGTTTGTTTTGACTATTAATTATAATTATAATTTACTCTTGGGCTACAAACAAATCTTTGATCTTTTAAGGTACTGAGACATAATCTAACCTGAGGAGGACCTACAAATTATGTAAGTATGAAGAAAATGGTAGTAAACTTGTGGTATATATATATATATATGTACATATATAAATATATACATTTATATCAAAATTTTATAAACATTTATGTTAATTTTTATATGATTTCTAATTTACTTATCATTCAAATTGTACCTTTGTCTCATATAATATTTTTAAAGATTTAGTTCTGCCTGCCCTTGGCTTGGGTATTCAAATATTTCTTGTTTGACTTTACTTAAGTGTACCTCAGTGGCTGAATGTGTCTTAGTAGTTTATAAAGTTTTTTTACTTCTCCTTTTGTGCTACTTAGATTATAATACTGCTGCAGGACATTAAAATATTATTTTCTGATATTTATTATCAAAACACTTTGCATCAAATCTGCCTAGCTTTTCTCTTTGAGAGAAAACAAAGTTCAATAAAGTACATTAAGACATTCCTCTCTGATTTTTCAGTCCGTTAAAAAAAAATCTGTATAGATACATTACTAAAGTCAAAACATTTACCTTGAACCCTTTTGTTGGCTTGTATCTTTCTCACAGGTGTGTCTAAAATTAAAGATGTGTAGTTAGAAATACTTGACAATTCTGGATAAAATTAGAGAAGAGACTCTAGTTAAGCAGAAATGTATGAAGCTTTAAATAATCATGATTTAAATGACTTTTTAAGTAATCATGACTTAAATGATATTTTTTAGAGTGGTAAATTTTGGGGTCTTTAAAATTTCTAATTGGCAATGAAAAAAATTGCTATCTATATAAGATCATGAATTTTCACTAACTGAAAAATCCTTTATATTGTTATGGATTTTGGAGTCCCACATCATGTGCCATTTTTGCACCAAAAAAATGCTTTATATAATTTTGTTAATATTTTAGTAAAGAGAATTACACCATGATGAAAGGATATACAAAGTTTACAAGAATCTTCCTAGAAATAGCTGCCTATCTTTGCTTTCATCCTTGTCTGTAATTCATGTCTCCATGAAATTCTCATTTTAGATCAATTTCTCACTGTTTTTTCATGAATGGTAACAGAATAACATAGACCTAATGGCTCTAGAAATGTAATAATAAGTAATTCAGGAAAGGTCTGCCAACATTCCTCCCATACTTCATTGCTGACTCTCTGAAACTTTTAAATTATTAACTTGTTAAATAATAAAACTTTAATAGGTAATAACTAGAACAATTTTTAGCTATGCAGTTTTGTATTCTTAGAGTGGCAAAATATTTCTCAATTCCATATTTTCCTTTCCTTAGTTGACAAATGACTTTATTTTTTGCTGACTGAATTTATCTTGAAACTTTGACTTATTTTTTTATATATCAGCCATACTCATCAATGAAACCAATATTTTTCTATTATAGCTTTTTAAAATTTCTGAAATCCCATAAAATGTAAGCTAATTTACTGCTGTTCTTCTATGATAATATTAGAATAAGAATGTGTTAAACCAACAGCTTAGGTGAAAACTCTGTTTAAAGAACAGAAATCACATTTGTTCCCAGTGGCTCTCCACTATTTTAAAATGAGAGAATGGAATGCAATTATTTTTCGAGATGTATCATGTGATAGGATAAAACAATCACTCATTTAGCACAAAGGCCTCTTTTCCACCATACGTCCTAAAAGGTGTAAAATAATTCAGCCCAATTGCTACAAATCCTTTTTAGTTTGTTTTTTGTTTTGCAATTTTCCACAGTGATAATTTTGGAAATTTGAAGTAGGGTGCAAAATATTATGTTACTGACCTTGCAAATGTTAGTTGACATTAATAGTGGGAGTAACACAGGCTGACAGCTTGCAATGCTCAACATTAAATATTGTAAGAGAGTCCTATATGTGAACTCATATAAATGTAGGTAACATTGCTGTTCGGACCATATTTGATATAGAAATCACAAATCTTTTCACATTATATTGACTGATTTGCCATTTTTTCTTGTGGGGGGAGGGTATAGTTCCTTTCTCCATAGCCTGATATTTTGCTTTAATTTCTTGAGAAGTTTCAGCGGACAGTCTATAGTTTGACCTATAATAAACACGAGAAATTCTATACATTTTGTGAGAGTGCTTTTTCAGTTCAGGGTGTTAAAGCATTTCAGTGACAAGTCACAGAACAAGTACAAAAAGAATTAACTATGGCAACAATCATGACTTAACTGGCTGGGGAGTACATTCAGTTCATCAGAATGTGTTATATATTCCGCACCATTCACACTGCGTACAGGTCAGATAAAAAAAAACACACACACACTATGTTTTGAAATGAAGACAGTGGTTCCTATATGGATCAATCAGCTGGATTCGGAAACAAAAAGCCAGCCTTGAATGATGTAATTTTTATTCACCTTACTCTTTTTTTGGAAATAAGTATCTTTTAGTATTAGTCAAAGGGGTAATTTTGACTTAATGGTGATCTGATGATTTTAGATGGCTAGAAAAAGAAAAATAACGCATTTAATTAATGTCCAGGTACTAACCACTGTACCGTACATAATGAGACAAAAGCCTTATAAATATTGTGATGAAACTTAGGCTGTGTCATTGTGGAAAATGAAGCTTTACAGAATTGGCAAGAGTCCACATACTGAGAAATAAAAGAATCAACCTCCGAAATGAGCAGAAGCAAGAGAAGAAAAAGTGCATTAACTCAAAAGAGAACATAATTGTCTTGACTTGTAGCAGGTGTATCTTCTTAGGGCTGAATCTTCTTTAATACTTAGTTGAAGTGCTTATCAAGGACTTATGAACAGAGTTTAGTGAAGGAGGGAAACACATACTTACCCAATGTTTCAGCTTGAAGGAGGGAAAGCAATATAGATAGTGAAAGGTACTGATTAATTCATTCTCTAAAAAGCACTGCCATTCTACAAAGCTGATTACTAGGCAGGGACTAAGAGAAAAAACAAAGAACTCAGTTACACTTTGTAGGGCATTGGCTTTGTCCTTCAAATCTCTGTATGTTTTCAGAGCAAAGAGTTAATTAAGTATGTGGGAGTAATTGAGGGAATTTTGTATTAGATTTCACAGAAAGTTTTGGTTTCCTTGTAGTGTAGGGTGCATTATATACTCTTTGCGTTCTATTTTTTGGTACTGGGAATCAAACTCAGAACCTTGCACTTGCGGCTTGTGCTGCTGAGCTATATCCCAGCTGCTATTCTTTGTGTTCTGAAAGGCAATCTTACAGTTTTCAGACTTACATCTTTCTACTGATTAGAAATTCAATCAAGTTGAACAAATATTTTAATATCAAAGGTATGCAAACATGACATAAGGGGTTTCTATATTGTTAAACAATAATCAGAAAGTAATTGTCATAAACATATAAAGTCTCAGACAGTTAATGTATTTGGGCACAGCAATATAAATTTTAGAATTATAAGCAGAAAAGTTATTTGCACTTTATGCTTGATGAATATCAAGCTTCAGTTATACTTCTTCATCCATAGTATATTACAGAGAACATTTAAAAATAATTTAAATATTTATCTAAAATAAATTTTAGTCTAACATTTTTGTTGTTAGTTAAATGAAACAGAAAATTCATTTATTAAGATATCAATGATCATAATTGTATTTTTATTAGCACTTCTGATTTGTTTGAATAATGACCACTTAGGGTTTGTGTAGTCTTTTGAATTCTTTGTTTTTTTCTCTTTTGATTTGAAGGTAGGTTCGTTTAACATAGTAGATGGAGAAAATTCCATATTTTAAGGATTAGTTTTGTGTATAAATAATTTACATTTTTAGGTATAGATTATCACTCAAACAGAAGAAGAATATTCATTCACAAGAATATAGTTTTGGGAAAGAATGTTGCTAAATGCACTGTTTTTTGGCTATATTTATGCACTTAAAAAATCATGCCTTTTTTAGCTGTCATGGGGCAGTGAATAAGTTTTGAAAACATAAATAGCATGTCAAATTTAGGCTTAACAGCTGATAATTTAAAATTTTTTCCCTGTTCACATACTTAAAATATCCCCACAGCTATCTGTATTAGGACAAAAAATATTCATTGCCCCAAGCTTTATACCACAGAACTTTTTAAAGACCGTATCAATGAGTGATAATTTCTTTGTAGTTGTTACTTCAGCAAATCACTTGATTTGATAAGACAACAGCTAATGTTAGCTTTTTTCCACCTGGTTTAAAGAAAAACTCGCACAGTCAGTCTTTAAAAAGCTGAAGAACCGAACCCGAACCTGTTAAGGGGGTTAGTGTTTGCTCTTTTACTAACCTCCCTGAAGCAGCCGTTTAATTTCTTCATCTTCAAATAAACGACCATCACCACCTTCAATGAATTTGGTGACCTTGCTGACCTCTGAGAGGATACATTTTTATAGCACAAATTGGTTTATATTAAAACAAGTTTGGTCCCAGTTATTGATTCTTTGAAGTGTTTCCCTTGCAGTTTCATTTTTGTTCATGAACTCTCTGCCTACTCCTATGTCTTCAAGATTTTTACCTACTTTCTCTTCCAAAAGATTTAGAGTTTCTGTTTTAATATTGAGATCTGTGATCCATTTTGACCTGAGTTTGGTGCATGGTGATAGACTTGGGTCTATGTTCAGTTTTTGCCAAGAGGCAAGCCAGTTTTCCAGCACCATTTATTAAACAGGTCATCCTTTTTTCAGTGAGTTTGGTTGGCCCCTTTGTCAAATATTAGGTGGCTGAGTGTGTTTTTCGTTGTGGTTGCATCTTCCAGTCTGTTCCATTGATCCTCAGGTCTGTTTTTTAGCCAGTACCAGGTGAGGGACAGATTTGGGGCCTTTGTAGGCAAATGGTCACAATTAGACACCATACTCATAAGTGAAATAAATCAGAGGTACATGTGCAGGCAACGTATTGTGTCACTGGTGTAAGAACCTGAGGGTGGTAACATAAACTAAGAGACATGAAGGAAATCTGTTCAAAAGTAAAGAACAGATGGGATGAGGGAAAGGAGAAGAGAATGAGGCAAAAATTTATGTATGTATGTATGTAAGTATGTATGTATATACATATGTGCAGGATGGCTAACACGGTTCTACTATTGACTTATGTCATTGAATGGTAAGGAATAGTTGATGACTGATTGTTTGATCAATCTTGTATGTCTATATGTGTTCTCCAGAGCATACATTTTGAAGATATCAACATGAAATGCAACAACTATTGTTGGTTTTCTGTTGCTTTGTCTATAATTCAGTTATGATTATAAGTTTATTGAGCTACTTTGTGTCTCTTTGTTAATGCTTTTTGTTTATTTTTTTTCCTCTTTCTTTATCTGTTGTAGTTGATGTAGTTCTTTTTGCTTTCACACTATGAAAAGTTGTACTACTGACTTAGGTCACTTTATTGTAAGGAACAATTGATGATTAATTGTCTGATCAATTTTGCATGTCTATACCTATTTTTCTGAATATACAATTAGAAATTATCAATATGTAATGCAACAACCATTGTTGATTCCTTGTCACCTTATCTGTAACTCAGATTCGATTATACTATTCTTATGCTACTTTGTGTCTGTTTGTTAGTATCTTTTTGTTTTTTATACTTTAAAAAAAAACAAGTTTGGAGGTTTGATGTGATCAGAAATGGCAACTTCCCAATTTTTTTGTTTGTTTGTTTGTTTTTGGTACCAGGAATCAAACGCCATACTTTGCTCTTGCCTTGCAGGCGCCGTGCCCGCTGAGCTATAATCCTGGCCTCTTTTTTTTTTAACCAGGGAGCTCTACCACTGCATTATACAGCTCCAACTCTTTAAGGTCTTGCTAAATCGCTTAATGTAAGGTGGGGATTGAACTCGCAATCTTTCTGGATCAGCCTCTGCTGAGTTCTGTTATGAGAATTTGCTTCTAAAACTGTTAAGCAATATTTAACAAGCAATCGATATGACTATCATTTATTCTTCCTTCTGTATTTCTGGACATTTTCCTTAAAATATGGTATGGAACTTCACAATGGAACGAGAACTTGACAGTGATGAAACTCATGTTTAAGGCTTTAGAGGTGATTCGGGATGTGGGTACCGATAGATTAAAGGCACATGTTTTTCTAGGTATGCTGACCTTTTTCCAGCAATTTTTTCAGAGTTTCTTCCGTTTCTCCACCTCCAGCAGAAACCCTAGTATATTTTATTTCGGGACCTAACGGAAAGACAATTTTTTAAAAAGGGTATAAACAGGGATAAGTAAACTTCTTTTGTAAATGGCCAGAAAACAAGTACTTTAGACTTTGTGGGCCACATAGCCTGTCTTGCAGCTGTTTAGTTCTTTTAGTGTAGTGTAGCACCAGGCACAGACATTACAGAAATCAGTACACAGGGCTGTGTTTCAATAAAATTGCTCTTTAGGAACATGTGGCACAGAACATATTTGCTGACTATTTAAACACATGCTTAGACTATAGTTGAATTTAGAATTTTAGGTTAATTCATACCTGAGAGATTGATACAAAGATTTACTAAAATTGTTGATGAATTGTTTTTACACATATTTTTATACATTTTGGTATGTAGATGTATGGATCTTAACATAAGTAGAAATTCAAAAGAGGAAATTTTTTTAGTACTTAATAACAATAAATCTTAAAAATAGCATAATAGTGCATTTATGCATATGTAATACACTTAATAAAACATATGCTTATAAACATTTTTAAAATTGAATAAGTACTTTATATATGATATCATTTCTTCAAAGAAAAAATGTAACTTGATAACTACCACAGAAATGACTTCATTAGATTTTCTAATGATTCTTACAGATACTTTTTAAGATTAACTACTATATTATATTTACTCTGTGGGCATAGTTCCATGTGTGAAACTAAAGATCACCTGTAATAATTCGCTCTTCCCGTGTTTGTTTTTCAGTTATTTCCACAGGCACTCCGTTAATGATTTTGGTGTACTTTTTAACAATTGGATCTGAAAGTTGGTGAAGAAAAAATGCATTTGATTTATCTTTGTATATTTTCTATTCATCTATGAGGGAGGCATTTTAATGATGAACTACATTCCTCAAAGCACTACTATTTAAGGTTTAATCAGGATCTTTGTTGGAACATATCTCACAGAAATTAAAGTCTGAAGGTAGGAGTTACATCTCAAACCTTGAGTTAAGAGGAAGGCCAGCTGGGAAGCTGACTCTCCATTACCGGAAGGGCCACCCTATAAAAAAACCCTAATAGCAGCTTATTTGTACAGTCTTTATATTAGTCATTTCCCCCTTTATTTCTAGGTCCAGCATGTCTTTTTGCCCTACCATCATCATAAATATTCTACTTTATAGTCTTACAGGTGGAGAAGCAATAGCAACTTCGTTGGACCTTGAGGATTACATGAGTTCTGACAGTATCCATTCACAGATAAATTGTATTTTCTTTCTGATTGACTACTAAAAAACCCTGTAGCTTAAAAAAAAATGATTGTACCGATTTACATAAGACAAACACCAAAGGGAAACTTCAGATGTTTGATATTTCTAAACCAGCACTACTTCAAAATCATCGTGTGATACGATGCAGGCACTAGTAAAACATTACCTACCTCCATGGATGACTTCTGTTCTTATTTCGCCTTCTTTAATCAGCTTGAATTCAGGTTCACCCTCAATTTGGACCTTTGTAAGTGTGGGTCCTATAACATTAGTTTAGGAGATAAATTTTGTTAGAGCAGTCTTTAAAGTGTAGTACAATAGGAAGTCTATTGTCCAACAATCGCTGTTACTCAAAGTGCTTCGGGCTTTGTAAAAATCAGTTCTAAATGTATTCCATGTTCATTAGGTTAGGGACTATTTATGAAAACAAAATAAACATTAACTGATATACTACTACACTTTCATGTGCTTTACCATTTAAAATATGTATAAATCTATTCATCTATTAGTTGTTAGTTTGAGTGCACAAAGTTTTATGAGGTAATACTTTATGAATCATACCAATTTATGACTTTGATTTTCTCCATGGATAACAAGTTCATATTTTACTTCAAGGCACAGATATCACCTATTATTTTTTCTTTATTAAAATAATTTACTTTAAGAGTTTATTCACTCAAGACTTTACATTTACAAAAGTCTAATATACTTACCTCAGGTTTTATGGGAAAATGTATTTGAGTACTTACCTTACATACAAGAATGATAAAAAAAATTAACTGATTAATAGTTAAATAGTCCTTCAAATGCAAGTTGAACAAGTGCTGCATTTGACTTACAAAATGATTTTTGCTCCCAGAGAAAATCATTTTGAATGTTAGAAAGCTTACTACTACATTAGTTATTCAAATTTATTTTATAGAGGCATGAGAAAAATCAAATTCAGTACATTTAACTCATACTGTGATATCCTTAAATAGTTGAATGCAGTTATATTTGTTTGTCTTTGAGGCAATTTGTTTACTTCTGCAGAAATCATCAATGTACACCATTACCCAGAATTAAACAGAATAATGTGAAGGAATGAAAACAAGGACATAATTCTTTCAAACCATAAATAGTTCAGATCATAATTGTTTTTATCTATGAGGCCAGTTGATATTGAACATAAAACAGAAGATCAAGTTTTTGAGATATATTCAGTTCTAAAAGAAAGATTGTGTAAGGAGTTTAAGAAAGAGAAGTCAATTAATATAATATCTAAATTGGTTTTTCTTTAAAAATTTGAAAAACATCTTCTGAAGGCAGTGATTTTACTAAGTGAATTTTTAATTGGTGTAGGATGTAGGCGAATACCCATGTAGGAGAATACATCCCCACAATGAACATTTAATAGCTATGTATTCAATTTAATTTCTGTTGACTTGTTGTTAATTTTAAATTTTGGTTAGATATTCTTTTAAAATTATATTCTTGACAATAAAGTATTTAGTAAGAGCTCAAAAGTCATCAATGAGGCAAAAAAATTCAAATAAGAAAGAAATGTCAGCAGCAATCTTAGAGGCCTTAAAATTGTAAAGGCTGGGAGAGTATTTTTTTCTTTTGTTATGTTATTTAGAAGTAAAACATATGAATCTTTGAAATTAAGAATAGGTGACATGACCCTTTTTTATTCATGTGCGCTATGAAGGAAGAATCCAGGTAGAAATTTATTTATTTTCGTTCCTTAATTAAAGAAATAAAAACGGTATGAAACTCAGATGATGGAGATTAAGAAGAAAACGGAATGAATAAACCTGAATGAAGAAAGAGGAGTCTTTGAAAATAACCACAATGACACATGTGCCTGGTTTATGTTATGGAAGGTATATGTAAGTTATGACAAAATTCTCGAGAGTATGACTTTCAAAAGCAACAGTGTTATCAAGAATCATTCACTCATTATTAAGAAATCTTTTCAACAAAAATTCCTTGATTTAATTCCTTTTCAAAACAATAAACTCTCTTCAACATTTAAAAAAAAGTGAAATGACCATATATCTAATATTCACAAAAAGGACATATTTCAAAGTGTACCCCAATCTTCCATGTCAAGAATGAATAATACGATAGATAATGAGTCAGCTGGGAAATCAACTTTACCTGTTTTCAGTGACCAAACTTTAACTCACTTTAAAAGGAACAGATACATGTACTCAAGAAATTGCTGTCTCAGACTATAGAATGAAAAGATGTAACACAATAAGAAAGTTACAATAGTAGTTTCCTGAGATTCAATTCAAGACGTGATCTCTTCCTTGTTTTGAAATGCTGTTTCTACCTTTTCTCTATAGTAACGAAGACAACATGGTCTGTTCTTTGTGGCAAGTGACCACATTGGAGACATCTAGACATAGAAATGAAAATTTCCTAATTTGTTCCTCTGGAATAATTAACATACATGAAATAAAGATAATATCAGAGATGTTAAGTTGGCTGACCTAGAAAGTAACAGCAGAGAGAATGACTGTATTTATTTAAAACCTCAGAAGATTATATATATATTAGGCTCAAGGCTGGATCCCTTCATATATTTCTTATAACATTAAAATATATCATGTGTGATTGTCATTTTAGAAGCTTTCATTAATGTGCACCTTCTATGTACTCTCTTAGGTTGCTGAATAAAAAATGCCTGCCTATTGTGGACAAATTTCTTGTAGCGGTACACAAGCGATCGTGTAAGGAGGTTGGAAGCAAAGCTACAAGACAAATGCACTCTCTAAAGGAGTCTAACTGCAGGAAAAATACTCAGCATCCTTTTGTTTAGTGAGTATCTGGGTACTAGTGCTAATGCAATGCCAATTAATTTAAAGTTG
This sequence comes from Dinomys branickii, assembly GCA_004027595.1. Taxonomy (NCBI): domain Eukaryota; kingdom Metazoa; phylum Chordata; class Mammalia; order Rodentia; family Dinomyidae; genus Dinomys; species Dinomys branickii. The sequence continues at coordinate 11,895 of PVLD010006848.1, read as the reverse complement.
AGTTCAATACAAGTAAATGTACTGAAAGTATTAGGGATGCACCATCTAGTTTGCTAAGTGAAGTTCACTCCACCTTTTGCAACCTTGTCAGCATGCTGTGTTAGTTTCAAACAGAATGTAGAGACATTCATAGAAATAAGTATATTATATGAATTTTTTTCATAATAAAAGGAACCATGTATAGCATTGATTTTTTTACCTTCAGTTTTGATAATAGGCTGAAGACTGCCTTGAATCACTTTAATTTTTGGTTCCACAACTTTGGTTATTATTTTAGTTGCTGAAAGTATAAAAGTGGAATATGAATGATATTTACATAGAAACAACCTGAACAAACATGTCCTTTGTTGTTTTTGGTCATTGCAGGGTGCTGAGTTATCAGATACAGTAATATGTTCAGGCAGTCAAATACAGGAAGTAATCATGGTGCAAAATTAATGTCTTCTCTTGTCCGGATGTTGAACTCTGAAGTCCAATGTCTTGGATTTTTTCAGTAAATAAGCACTCACTAAATGAGAAATTCTATCTAGAGATCTATCATTTTGAACTACACCACTAAAGCTCTTTACCTTCTTTTGTACTTCTTGAAAATGTTGGCTGTATAGCAACAGAAGATAAATAAACATGATTAATTTCATGTAATTCATATCTTAAACTGCATTATTTGGATTCTTTCTAAATTAAAAGAAAGAAGTTGAAATAAAGACTCGGTTGATTTTCATGCATCAGTAAAGTCATATAGAAAGGAAAATATAAGAGATAGTTCAGAATACATAAAGAATACATTTCAGCCAGCCAGTCATGAGCTCTATGCAACAAATATGATATGTTTAGCCTTTACATTGAGCCTAAAATGTCTTTAATTTTCAGTTTCCTTGTGGCCATTCTTAAATTTAAAGTGCATGCTGTAAATGTATGTTATTTACCCAAGAGAGATAATAATGTGCACCTTTGTTTTTCTAAGTAGCAGTCCAATATTTGGGTGACTTTGGTTAGATGGGTTGTCTGGAAATGTGCCTCTGGAGCTCTTTCTTTATTTCTTAATAGAAACCTTAAAAGACAGTCCCAAATAATAGTTAATGGACTAATAAAATTAACTGCCATCATAGTTTTCGTACATTAAAGCTGAGATGCTAGCACATCTTGAGTTCCAGTCCATCCTCTTCTCCTGTCTGAGATGTTTCCCAGTGTTAACCTTTTGAATCAGTGTAGATTCTAGCCCTTAATACTATGTTTTAATCCGTCTTAAAATAAATATTATACCTTAAGATGTCAAGTTATGAAACTCTCAAACATATCACACCTATGTGTCAAGTTACCGCATGGATTCCGTTAGTGTTGTTGCCACAGAGGAAACTTCCTGTGAAGGTCGAGGGAGCAGAGATCGCTGCTGTCACTCTCCAAGTGGATTAATTACCTTTTCCTACTTTTCATTTTACATTACATGAAGCACGTTTAGGATGTTTAGTCACTTTTTCTCAGCCTTGCTTGTTCTGAAGAATTAAGTAGTTTTGACTCATTCTAAAGACTTACTTACTTTTGTCCTCTAGATTTAATACTATTCGACAGCTTATAGCAAAACCACACCTTTTTAAAAGTGTGTGCTACCTGGAGGATAAGAATAATAAGTAGCAAAGAAATTAAAGAAATTTTAAAGACAAGCCAATCAATGAACATAAAAATAAAATCTCTGATTTGGTTAGTCTCTACCTCTGAAAGTGCTTCTCAATAATAGCATATCCATCCCGACAGGCATTAAAAATTTATTTAACATTGAAGCACAAATCTCAGAGCTTTTTTAGAGACCTCTAAATATACTGGCCTGAGTCATTGGACCTATAAACTTTTATGAAACGTGACTTATGCTCAGTGAGTAAGAATACAATTTGGTAAGAAAAAGAAGAGTTATAATAATATTTTGGCTCATAAGTAAAACATACTGACATATATGGATACTGGTAGAAGGGATATACATGAAAAAGGAGAGGTAAATGTTATAAAGACATGTATCTTTGGTGAAGAAAGATAACATACCATGTCTGGTGAATAGAGCCCATAGGATTTTTTAAATGTATTTTTTAAACAAAAGTCTATATTTTTAGGCTGGAGTTTATATTAAGCTAAATCATTATTGCAATGAAATCTTAAAACTGCGCTGAGCTGGGCTGAAAATTAAATTGGCTACGATGTCAAAATTTGAATCCGTCACAGCAGAAGACATTTTGTTTTGCTCTTTATAATGACTTTAGTCCTTTCCTGTCACTAACGTAAATTGTAAGAAAAATGTTTGCAATTAAACTCCTGGATTTTGATGATATGAAATAAGAATTTTTTTAACCAGAATAAGTGAGGGGATTGAAGTAACATTTTCACTACTGTTATGTTTTGATAGTTTAGTTATAGAGTCAAAACAAAATGAAAAGAATTTCTGCTTGGAAATCTACATCAAAAGAAAGAAAAAGGAAGAAAAATCTGTAATGAAAAAGGCATCCTGTGAATGACATTTATGAGAATGGAATACCTTTACGACTGTAAAGTGAGAAAGTTTTAATTTTGATAATCTGGTAATGCAAAGGATTAAAGAACTTTTCATTCCAGAGAGCTTAGGTTTATCATCTGGCAGATATTGGGTTGGGCTGTCCAATTTCAGAAAGGCAGAGTTTTGAATCACTATTTCAACAAAAAGTAGGACTCTTGAGACATGCTTGCCCTTGGCTGTACAGAGCTGAGTGTCTCCAGGTAGGAGGAGAGGAACATGGTTTGGGAGTGCTGTTTCCATGTTGACATATTGGAATTTTCAGATAGCTCTGAAATCCCTTTCAGTATCTATTCCCTTTGTATGTGGTTTTTGAGGGTCTTTTTGACACGTTAGTATTTTATTTTACCATCTTTTTCACATTATATCACTCCTATTTTTCCTGTGAGTAGGAAAATGTCTTATTGGAATTAAAGAGAATGAATGGTCAATCCTGAGCAGTCTCTCCTATGATTCAAACCTTGATTCAAGCAGAATGAGATGTGCTATTATTTGCAGTTATAAATACCAGATTATCAATAGTCTTTGTAAATATAAAGAAAATGTTTTTCATCATCTTGCTGCATATGGGTAACCAACATTTATCATGTACTTACTGTAAACGGTCATGGGGATTTCTTTGAAGGTGCTACCACGAACGAACTGAAAAAAAAGTCTACATTTAGTAACATGATGTGTGGCTCTGTACTAGTAAAACTACACCACCAAGTTAATTCTTACTAAAATAAAAATAGTAAAGCTATTGTTAAACTTAGGAGAAATTAATTCCTTATAAAATATCACATTCTAGTTGCTTTCTATCAGGCCAGATGGCACAAAAATCATTGGATTTGTTATTCAGAGTTTTAAATGGTAGAAGAAAGAAAGTAAAATGTATCTATTATTATTTCATGTGTCTACTAATTGAGTCCTATAAGTATGAAGAAACAAAGCATTCTTTTGCCTTTAGCCTCAGATGAATGATTTTTATAAGTAAATTTTATATCTCTCCATTTTATTAGCATAGTGTTTGATCATATATCACTTTTAGTTATTTCTATGTATGTCCCATCTTTAAAATTAAATGGTAGCCTTTTTGAATAAAGACAATCTTGGGTTTAAGTAAATATTTTCCAAAACATTTAGTTTACTGTTTGGTAGTTTTGAATAAGTATTTGCTAATCAGAACCATGAGGATGGCCAGTGGTGCACAATTAACAAAGCAATCAAAGCCCAGAGTATATTTTCACATTGATGCGTACATTTCTAGTATCTTATGGTAAACCTGCAATGTCTGCTCAACAGAGTAGGAGTCAATCTTTCAGTTCTCTGTACCTTAATTTGGATGTATTTGATCAGTTTATTGAGTATTTCCAGAAGCTGATCATTTCCCACAGGTATGTCTATGAAGAGGAATAGTAGATGAATATTAGAAAGAAAATGTGAAATAAAAATCGAGGTTCATAATGAAAAAAGAAAAACTTACCCATCAATGAGTTCAATAATTACTAACCTGCTGGGTAGAGGAGTTTATCTACAACGTGAATGACGCCATTTGTTGTCATAATGTCAGAGTCTTTGGATTTCAATTCATTCACCAGAAGTGTATCATTTACCTATGAAAAAAAGAAGTAATGTTAATAAGAAATTTGATAAAAGAAGGATACAAAGTCAATTCACTGATCGACTTCATATATCCATTCTAGATAACTTACTCCTTTCACATAGATTTTGCTTCCTTGTGAGGTCTTTAAAATATTAGTAACACCAGGCTCAAATCCTTTTCCAATGAAAACTCCGGGTGTCAGGTGATACAGGATGATGTTTTGAAGAGCATTCTTGTCCCCTAGAAGGCAAGAATATTTATTTAATACGTCACATTTTCTGACATTTTTGGTAGGATGAGGACTGAAGAGAAAGAGCATTCTTCTACACTGCATTTTCTCATAAAGCCATGGTTCTCTCCACTGGTGTCAAAGTTATGTTAAAACATTTGGTCGCTTCAGTCAAAACGTTGCACAACCTACTTGAAGAAAAAAATGAAACGTTTCAAAATCATGACTATTTCCTACTTTGCCACAAAATTCTCTGTTTTAGTAGACAAAAACGTGAGACTAAGCAGTTTAAGAACAGTAAGGAAGTGACCTTCCACACATCCCACAGGGACTTAAAGGGAATTTAAAGCTTGCCATAAATATGAAAGAGGGAACAATTTTTAGGGTGACATCCGAGCAGGACAGCTAGAGGGAGAACTGTGATCCTGAAATCATGCAGCACATATCTGTGTTCTCTTCTACCTACCAATCAAAATGTCCATTTCTTCCCTTGTCATTCCTTTGAATGCATCATTAGTTGGTGCAAACAAAGTCCATTCTCCAGGCTGTGACAGGAGATCTTTTAAGTCTGCAGCTTCCAGTAGGCTAAGGAAGATGCTGAGTAGGAGGGACACATGCATGGATTTTGTTAGACGTACATTTACAGATGATTATTCACGAAGCATAAAAAGAAAGAAAAAACAATGCATACAGTAGAAGAGACTCTATATTGGGGAGAGAAACAAAGAGTCCCTCATATATTTTCAAGTTTCAAATGCAATTTAACTGTTACAATGTTTCATCGTATGGAAGGTTGAAATATACCATATAACCTTGGCATTTCTTTACTTTTGTTTTTATCATACACAATTTTGCAAGGACACACTTTACAATGATAGAACAGCTTTGTTTTCATATTATATTCTATAAAATAGGCTGTCATTTTAAAAAGTCTTAATTGCAAGAAAATTCACAAGACGTGTTTCATTCTGTTAGCTTTTCATTTTGCACATCAAATTGTGTATACTGGAAAGCATATATATGTTAGATCTAAAACATCGATTTTGAGAACATTTGCATGAACTTCATATTCTCACTTATATTCTGAGCAACACAGGAAACTGAATGTCTTTCAGAATACTAACTGTGGAACAAGAATATGTTACTAGATTTCATTATTTTGCAGAGGTGCGAGGAATAAGCTTACCTAAAGCGCTTGTCCTGCTTTAGTTTCTCATGGAAGGATTTGTCTGCTGGTGTGATGATCTCTCGGAATACATGAATAGCACCATTTCTTCCTTGCTTGCTTCCTCTCACCATGCATGAATTTTCAACGCAGACAGACTAGCAGAGCAAGAAAGATACATGATATCCTTTTCTTTGCTTGAAAATTCCCATGTGGTATAATTGCCTAATTGTTTCTATACAGTATTGGCCCTTCTGAGAGGTCACTTGTACTCTGAGGTTGGAATAATCTTTCTACACTTTTCCAGTCTAACCACATTTTATACTGTTATTCAAGATACTTTATGTAATAGGCAGGGAGTTTTGTCAGTAAATTACAAAAATTTCATAGAATTCCACTTTTTACATTTTCTGTATTTCTTTTTTTCTTTTCTAAAAACATATTTTAGGTATTTTTTCTTTATTCAAAAAATAAAAAAATTATTTTTTTACTACATGCTTGCAGTGCATACTAATTATAATCATCCTAGAGAACTGCTGCATGTACATAGCACATTTTAATTTTTTCTGTACTCTTCCTTCTTCTTTCCCATAGTTCTATATATTTCTATATATTTCTCTAGATATTTTAAGGCCGATATTAATCGTAAAGTCTCTAGGCCTCACTATCTCTAGATTTACTATATTTTCTTGATTTTAAGCTCCAACCAATTATAGCTCAAATTATTGATTTAATTATAGTTTTTGAATAATTGTTACATAGAATTGTGATAAAACCTGTGAGGAATGTTTATATCAAGGAAAACCTTATGACAAAAATTGCTATCAATTCATCTCATAGCGCCTCCCCTTTCTATAAACATAGATCCCACTGCATTCTTGTTTATTTTTTTCCGGTACCAGGGATCGAACTCAGGACCTTGCGCTTTCCAGACAGGCACTTATTCCACTCAGCTATATCCGCAGTGCCTCCCACCCATGCTATTTTTGCCACCCTCTGAAGGAGTTGTGAATGGCCTCTCTCACGCATGGTTTCAGTTACACGGTCATGGTTGCTTCAATGTCCTGAATAGATTAAAAATGCTTATTTTTCGTGGTCACTTTTTACTCTGAAGAAAATTCAGAAGTTGCACATTGCCAAACCACGTGTTTTTAGAAGTCTGCTTTTGCAATGGTGGCACTCAGTAGCAATATTTATAATTTTGTTGTTATTATCAAAGCAGGTAAAGATATAAACGAGGATTTCCAGGGCTACCTAAGAAAGTGGGGAGAACACTGGGACAAGTGTGTGCAAGTGATAGGAGTATTTGTAGGGGGATTGTTAGCACTGTACCTTTTATGGTAATAAATTTTTAAAAATCTTAAATATTCACCATCTATTTTGATCACATCGTATATTATATATCTCTATCTCTATCTCTCTACAATTTAAAGTAAAGCCCGTTTGTTGCATACTATAATATAAAATGTGTTCCTTGAGGTTGTGGAGCTGTAGTGAGCCTGAATGCCATATTCAATCCTAGGAAATGGCTGAATTCCTATGAAACCTTTTACTTGTAGGTGAAAGGCTTCCTGGAGAGAAGCTGAACACTTTCAGGAGTTGCTCTGTTATTTTGACAAATATTATTCATAAAAGCTTTCCTGCTGCTAAAAGTACTCTGGAATTATTTGATAGAGTCCAGAAATCTTCATTTGCCTATCAAATCTTATTTTGAAAGTTATTTAAAAGGTGTTCTATTGTTGAATCAAGAAATACAATTAGACAGCATGTTGCATTTTTTATTCCATATAAAAACTACCTTATATAAGATTAAGTATTTTGTCAAGTAAAAGCTTATTCTACAGGGGCTTTGTTGCTTCCTGAAAATTCAAGTAATTAATGATTCAGAACATAAACGCTTTTACTTAAGGAAAGTAATGCAAATTATCCTTTGGTATATTTTCCTCACAGTCTCTTGACCTAAATCACTCAATTCTTTTATCTTCTAGTGAATACGTACTATTAAAATTACATTCAGAAAATTCTGAGAAACATTAATTGTAGCAACATTCTTTGACATGGGCATGACCTTTGTCATTTAGGTCAAAATGGATACTTGGCTTTGTTTTGATTCACTTACTGTACGATACACGAAGACTCTGAGCTTTTGGCCTCCAATGGTCTCAAGTATCTGTCCATTATAAAGCTCACTAAGGCCAACTTTCACTTTCAGTATGTGATTCTGCAGCATTACTTTGAGAATGCGCTGATCCATGCTCAAAGTGTCATCTATAAATAAATTAATTAAGAAAGATCTTTACTGTATAAGAAAAACATTAAAGTTTGTCTTAGTAAGAGCAAAACGGGCAACTGGATGATCCCTCACACTGCTGGTGTGGATCTTCTCCTCATAAAATAGCCGAGTCCAGTAATGCTCGAGGTGAGCGGTCCAAGTCACCAATTAAAAACTGATCTGCTGCATCAAACGACACAACACGGTTAGATGCAACTCAGACAATGGGCTCCATCTCTGTTAGGGCTCCACGTTTTCCATGGTTATTGACAACAGCTAAACCCTCACAATGGCCAGGTTCTTTTTCTCCCTCTGACGATTAGATATCTATTCATCACGTGGGTGATTTTTGAATTATCTATAAGTTCATCTTTATTATTGGAAAGAGAATCAGAGCATACAGTACCATAGAGATAGACTAATGTCAAACCTGGGCATCACTATTACAAAGAGAACAATTATTTCTAGGAATTTGATTTTTTTCATACTAACTTTCCATGTCATGATTTAATACTTGGAAAAATGTAAAAATTCACTTTAATTACCAAATCTGTCTAATAAAATATTTAAGTATTTTGTGAGATAATTTTTCTAGAAAATGTCTGTTTCCATTCATCTAAACATTGTCAGTGAATAGCAAGTACTGAATTAAAAACATAGTATTTTTTATGTATGTATGTATATATGAATATACATATATGCAGGAGGGCTAACATGGTTCTACTATTGTATTATATCACTTAATGCTAAGGAATAATTGATGATGGCTTATTTGATCAATCTTGTATGTCTGTATGTGTTATCCTGAACACACACTTCGAAGATATCAATATGCAAAGCAGCAACTATTGGTGGGTGTTTTTTTTTTGTTTTTTGGGGTTTTTTTTTGTTTTGGTTTTTTGTTTTTTGTGTTTTTCTGTTGTTGAGAGGATTAATTGTCTGACCAATTTTGCATGTCTGTATCTGGGTTCATATATATACACTTCAAAGATATCAATAGGTAAAGCAACAACCACTGTTGAGTCCATGTCACCTTGTCTGTAGATCAGTTTTGATTGTACTATTCTTTATGCTAATTTGTGTCTGTTTGTTAATATGTTTTTGTGCTTTTATTTTTTTAAAAATAAAAATAAAAAAATAAAAACATAGTATTTCCCATCATGATTTGGGAGTGTGCAAAAGTCTCTTTTCTATTTGTACATAATTTCCAAATTCTATAAAATACGCTGACTTATTTTTTAATAAATTTGTGCCAAACAAATATGAGATTCATTTTACTTAAGATCTATTAATGCATCTTTAGGGGACCTGGAAATAGTAGTTTTTGATTCACAGAATAACTGAATGCTTCTAATACATTTTCACTGACCATATGCTGTGACCTAGTGTAGTGAAATAGTTTGAAATCAAGGACTTTTCATAGTTAACCTAACACTAGCACAGTATGTTTATGTAAACAATGGAGAAAGTAACCAACACCTTGAAAAAAAACCCTGTAATTCCTTACTTCAAATAATAATAAAGGTTTTTGGAGAAAAGCTGTCTGTTAAGGGGAAAGCAAGAACAGCAGTGTCCAGCACGTACCGGAGAAGGCATTGTTTACGGGGGCCAGCAGCGTGTACTCCCCCTCTGGCTTCAGAGAAGACGCCAGGCCTAACTGGGCCACAAGGTCTGTGAACGTGGTCTGTTGTTTTCCAGCCAGCTCCATGACTTGTTTGGCTGTAAAATAAACCATCGCCATCCCATCCGTGTCATCACTGTTATTATCACCAGCAAGAGATCAGTAACTCAAATCTTGGCTTTCATACTGTCAGGTATGTACTGCAATGCCAACCTCGTAAGACATCCCGCTCCTTCCTAGTCAGATCGTTTCAGATTCTGTGTCCTTTGTTGATAACCACAAAGGGTTTCAGAAGGAAAATTGGTTTCTGTCTCCCACGACAGCATTCTCTACTTCTCTGCCGCTCACCTCTCAGCACTTTCCACCCTTGTGTGTGCAACAGCTTTTTCATTTACCCAAAGCTAGCCGTGTAGAAATATGTCTTCCCTTTCGTTTCCAAGAAAGCAGTCTTGTACTGTGGAATCTTTGTACACCTTTTCCTACTTGTAAAGGTTAGATGTTATCAATCCTAAAAAGATGAAGTTCCATGCCTGGAGTGCCCGGGTCTTCATAGGCAGACTACTGAGTGTTCGGCTAGCTCACTGCTGATTTTGTGTTAGTGGGTCACATGCCATTCTTTATACTGCACATACATTTTTCATGGACTTACTCTGGAGATGCCATAATTGGTGAGTAATAGTAAAATAGCTTGGAACCAATGCTCACCTGAATCAGGGATGAGGACCTCATCAATCAAATGGATCACACCGTTATTGGTCACAATATCTTTCTTGTTCACCATTTTTACTCCATTTATTGTTATGCTGTCACCTTCACAGCCTATCTCAATGGTGTTTCCTTCCATGGTCTCAAACACGGCTCCTCCCATGATGGCCTCAGAGCACTGGAGAGTGTTTAAAATATGATACTTCATGAGAGCTGGAAGACACAATACAACCGAAAACCTTTAAGACTGTGGAGAGTGAAATTTAACTTTGAACAGATGTGGTTCATAGTGGATCCAGATATGCTCAAGAATACAGTAGGATAGAACAACCATGGGTGAATTCCTACCATCTTGTCTAGTGAAACTGTATTGTCTGTTTTTTTAATTTTTTAAATTCTTTTTAATGGTTTGATCAATCTTTCATTATTATTTTTTTTTCCGGGACCAGGGATAGAACTCAGGGCCTTAGTGCTTAGCGGCAAGCACTTACCCCACTGAGCTGTACCTCCAGCCCCTAATCTTTCATTCTTACATCTAGTGATGTGAGCAACTTTGTTGAAGATAACAATATGTAATATAACAACCACTGTTAATTCCTATCATTGTGTTTTGAAACCCTGTATCATTTTTAATGTTTTTGCTTTGTTTTGTTTATGTCTGTGATGTTGGCATGTTGCTATTTTTTTTTTACTACTCTCTTTAGAATAAAAAAGTGAAATACAGTAGGCATGCAAGCTTTAAAGATTGACTAAAGATTTTAAAATCTTACCTATCTATGTCCTAGGTAAACTTTTTCCTCACCAACTCTAAACAAGACTAGCTTAGCTTGGTAGAACGTAAGGACATCTTCAGAAATATTTTTTTCAGTGCTAGAAAATGCACTAGATTTAGTTCCAGTTATTATAACGAAGTATTTCTTGATGTGAAAGTGAGAACAATCAGTCCTGTAAGGTTGTCAGTGACACCTGTTATAAAATATCCCAGTAGTACCTTATTCCTAACGGAATATCCGCGCTTAATTTGTTGAGGTTGATAAAGGCTATGGGTAAAACAAAACAAAACAAAACAGTTCTCTAAAGACAACATCAAGGGGCTGGGGATATACCTCAGTGGAATAAGCGCTTGCCTAGCAAGCGCAGGGTCCTGAGTTCGATCCCCAGTACTGCAAAATAAATAAATAAATAAATAAAAATAAATAAATAAATAAAATAAAAAAATAAAGACAACATCAAGAAAGCAACCAAAATAAAATGCTTTCATGAAGTATGTCTGGAGGGGTCTGTGCTTCAGGTATATCTAGATGTACATCTTCAAAATATATCTGAAATTGGTTTAATGTATTTTGGAATAGGCTGAAAATATGAAATATGCTAGCGTAATGTAAAATCTATTTGACCTTAGAAAGGGAGATTGGGAAGAGACCAAATTCTTCTGTGTATCCCTAAGTAGTAGTCTCTAAAAACCATGTAATTTTCTCACATTAAATACATCATTTATCATAAGCTTAAAACTAAAAGCATATGTATGCAATATTAAAATCTGATAATAGTCCTTTTAAACATTTGTTAATCTTGCTTAATGTCTGCTACTTGATTACTTGAAAGTAACAGAAAAGGACGTGATTTTAAGCATATTTTTAGGATTAAGGCTCTTTTTTTTCTGTTGACTCTTTCCAGGATTTTTAAAACATGTTTTCATGGTGCATCTCTGAATAAGCTTTCTTTCCAAAGAATTTAAAAAAGTATTTCCATGGTGTACCTCTGAATAAAATTTTTCTGTCT